>JBCJKH010032176.1:33856-55222 GCA_039877255.1 Loriculus beryllinus
AATGAATATGAAGATGAATAGTAGAGTGGGAGTGGTGTTTGCGAGGAAAACTAATGCTTAGTAATAAAAGTAGACAGGTAAAAGTCAACACATTTACACTGATGTTGTTCCAGTCAACATAACAACAAAATAGGCATTTGCTTCAATATAATACAAATTCAACAAGAGGACTAGATCTTTAGCAGATTGAAATATGTTAATTTTGTTGACAAATGGGGGAATTGTCTATTAAAATACAGCATTATGGAAGTCATAATGCTATTCTTCAGTGCACAGTGCTTGAAACACAGCATATTTTCTTTTGATGTCAATGCTGATACAGTTTACAATAATGCAATTGATGGAAGTTCATTTCCGGCTTCAAATAATCAACTAGAGGATTTTTAAACTGGAAACTTCAGTCGAACAACTTAATGTTTTCAGGTTCCTTTCCACATAGAGGAATTTCCTGAAATACCATTGTTCTGTTGTGATGGCATGTTTTACAATATTGTTGGGCATTTGAAGTGTCTGCCTATCACATTTGTGGGTGTAGAAACTAACAGCTCAAAAATATCAAAACATCCCAGCTTCTGAGTTTAGATTTAATCAAGGATAACTGCCATTCTACTGCTGCCTTTGGTGATGTAATGCAGCTAAGAACACACGGGGTCATTAATCAATAGTTTTAGTCACAAGAATAAAAAAATACATGAACTTCCTACTTCCAATCAGAGTTCTTGACTGAAAGACTCCTCTTCACAACTGCAGCAGGAGGTATCCTGAAAAAGAAGGCTACACGTCATACATAAATCCATATTAACTTCTTTCCAAGAGAAAAGCTACAGTTCTCCAAAAAATACTTATTCTTTGTGAAAAAAAAAACCAGACACAATTTTTTCTTATTTCTGAGGACTAATTACATTTTTTTCTTTCCTAAATACACACTTTTGTTGATTTGCTAAATTAAGGTTTCAGATTTCTGTTTTTCTTTTGAACATTTCTACCGGAAACAAATCAAAATTACATTGCATTTGACAATGTACGTATATTTTACCATAAATGTAGGTGATACAATTTCTATAATTTTCTATTCTAGAAAAACATGCTCTTCTTAATTAAAACTTGTTTGCATATTTTTAATGCTCTCCTATTTATTATAGAGACAGAGAATCATATATGTCATATATAGGTGATGATGATTAAATATGCATTCTAGATAGTTCTGAGCCAAAAAAAGTTGAAAAAGCTGTTTATTTCAATCATTGTAATGTTGCACAGCATGGAATTGGGATTTGTGTGTTACCTTTTGAAGCAGCCATTCTTGCCCAGAAAACACAAAAACCACCAGATCAGAATGCGAACTTATTCCCATGGATCGGTGAATCCTCTAGTACCATTCACTTCCTCTGTAAAGTCACTAATTACACCTCCCTGGATCAAAGAGAAGAGATGGACTGTGGAGCTTGAATGGAAAGCCTTATCTGGTAAAGTATCTCCCAACTAACCTTCAAGAAGCTACCCAGGCTGAACAGAACCCTGGGTTGATAAGTACCTATTGCAAGGCATATTCCTAGAATGCAAAATAATCCAGATATAAAATTCCTTGAGAAATACTTATTTTTGCACTTATTTTGTTTGTTAGGTGCTGGCACCATTCTTGATTTTAGTGCAAGCCAAACACATTGAATGTGTACCATTTGCACTCTGTGTGATGCCTGACACCATAAACATAAACATTAAGTATTTGTAACTGGCTAATGTAACTGAAATATTGGTAGGTTACAACAACATGCACCAACTTCCCTTCTGAAAGGTAGACATTCTTAAAGATAAGCATCCAAATAACACAGAGTGCTAAAATGACTGATCATTTCAGAAGTGAGATTAAATATGTGATTTACTAACAAGTTTTCAATGCTAAAATTCTATTGACCTTCAAGCCTTGTTAGTTTGATGTTTTTAATATAATAAATTACTGTTGACAATATATTAGCAATGAAACAGCCTCATACAAGAACCAAGCAAGTAGTTCCATTTATTGCTAACTTTATGCCTTTTGCCTTTCCCTAGCTTTATGGCACTAAGATTTCTATCTCCCTGCTTATAAACTCAGGCCATTTGCCCTGTAAAACCTAGCAAAAAATATCAGATGTTGCAATTGCGTGTAACTGTGGGCAAGACTGACCAGACTGCTACAGCCAAAGAATACATCACAGCTCAGCTCTTCCCCTGCCTTCCCGTCAACAGGGACATTAATTTGGAACTATCGATATATTCAGCTGCTGATTTTCATAAAGCAGGTAGAAAAGTAATTACCTCTGATACCTTCCCACATCTGCTTTCAAATTGGCCAATAGATTCAGAAGTTATTGAGGGAAAGAGAAAGCAGATACGAAGATAGTAAATTAGTATGCTTTATTTTCTTCACTGCCAAGAAAAACAAAAGATAAATAAGATAATGGAATGTGTATCAAGATGCCCAAGCCTGAGCTTGCATGCGTACAACTGACATCTTTTCACTTAATTGGAACTACTTACATGAAGAAAGTGACATTCCTAAATTGCCACTGGAAAGAGTGAAGGTTTATTTGCCAGCATTTTAGAATGCAGTGTAATTAGAGAAATGGCATTTGCCTAAATTCTTCAATCCTATGTCCTATGAACTATATTACATGAGTGGCAGAAACAATAACATTCAGAAAGGGTGCAAATTCCCAGAATTTTTGTTCCTGCCAAATATCTAATTATAAATTGCTGTTAATCCAACATTTTTTATGCCAGTTAAAACATGACTGTAGAAACAGTGACCATTCCCTTATAAATTTCTATTCTCAGATGATTATTACATATATACTTTATACAACATGACTGACTGCCAATAATAATGAAATGAGTATATGATATAGAAGGATTTTGATTACCAGTAATCTGCTCTCAGTTAGAAGCCTTTCATATCAAATGTAACCAAGGAAAAAGAGTACACTCTGAGTGTCTAAGTTGTTATGGTCTTAATTTCTTCAAGAAATTAATTAGATGATTCCAAATAACTCATATGTAACATATACTACTGATGAAAATACTAAATATCTGTGATAATACCATGCATTCAATCTCTGTAAATATAAAAAGTTATATGAACGTGAGACTTCAAATGGACTTCTAAAATATAACCGGAATCTTCATGTTTATATGTTCAAATAATTGGATTTATTTGACCCTTCAGTGGGTCAAATGTAAATTTTTTGAGATTATTGCCTCTGGTATTTCTACCTCACTTTAGGAAGCCCAAGATATCATCTTTCAAATTATTTTTCCCAAGATAAATATTAATATAAGATCCTTAGATGTTTATGAATCAATACAATAGGCAATTCTAAAGAAAGCAAAGAAACCCTTGTTATGAAATAAAGACAAAAGTGAACATTAAATTAGAACCAAAATCCAACTATAAGGATTTTCTTTCAAAACGAATGCCTAAGAATCTGAGAGTGTGCAAGCTACATGTGGTGTAAGACTCCCAAGCTTTCAAGAAGCAGTAAATATTTCCTTCTGCTAAACATAACCAAAAGGTTGGGATATTTGAGTTGTCACTGATTTATTACACTGTTGAGATCTAAACATAGAGCATGATAGCCACATCAGTTCCAAATTCTGTGGAGGCTAAATGAACTTCTCCTGTCTGCATACAAACCCCAAGTTTTTTAACATCTGAGCAGTATGCAGTAGAGTTTAGCTGTACTGTGGGGAAGATTTCTTAAGCAAAAGACCTACCTGGAACGGAAGCCTTTGGGAGAAAAACAATAATAACTTGTATTAACTTTTCAAAGTTTCCTCTTCTGTTTTAGGAAGAAAAACATGGATAAATTAAAAACACCATCCTTTCTCTAATCATTGTCCAGCATTACTCTTTAATCTTCTTCCCAGCTTCCCCCATGCAAAGTGCTAAAAAAAGAGAAATCTGAAAATACACTGGTTTTTTTTCTTTTGAATGCAATTTCTTATTTACATATTCTGTATTTAAATAGCCTTTTTAGAAGCTCTGTAATGGAAAAACTGTATGCATGTAGGTATTTATATAGTTTTGTTTTTACTTTCTACTCAGATATTTTATTTACATTTACACAGCTATTACCAAACAGGAGAGAATTTTTTATCAAATAAATTGTGGTGGAAAATAAATGCCCACACCTCTTTTTTCAATCTTATCATTTACAAAGGCAGATGAAAACTAGTATTTCCATAGGGAAAAATTAAGAATACATTTTCCTCTAATTAATATTTCCAGATTCTTCTCTTGCAGTGTGTTACGAACAAGCTCACTTAAAAGCTTTGGGAGTTTTGCAAGGTGTCATTTATTCTAAATTAATTAAGTCCTGAACTTATTTTGATTTCTGCATACATATATATATATATATATACATATATATATGGTTAGAAAATTAAGCTATGCCTCTTTCCTTTTCTGGATTGTTACCAAAAGCTACCTGACTAAAAGTATGCAGGCTAGAATATTGTGTTGGTGTTCACTGTGCAAAACCTTGGAGCACACGGAGCCCAGCGTAAGAAAGATTGTAACCTCTGCCACACAGCTCTTCACACAGCTTTCTCCACAGCTTTCCTAGGGCCAGTCTGTGTTACAAAAGGTGAAATAACCTGCTCAATATCGAGAAGGTGAGGACTCCAAGGTCAAGCCATACTGCCATCCCTGCGTCTAGATCAAGCTCAAGGTCACAAAGAGAAAGGAAAAAGGCAGAACCCTTCTTGGCATGCAGGTATGTGGAGGTGACCTGGGAGTTGAGGATGCTTTGTCCCGGAGTCAGTGACATAATTTTCAAACACCATACACCTTATTTCTGGCAAAATATGAAAACCACCGTTCTTGTCCAGGAAAAAATATTATTTTCTTCACCCACACGGAATGATTCAGCCCTTACAGAGCAGCACTCCTTGGTCCTCAGCACAGCTACCTAGAGACCACCTGAACTACTGAGAAGGGAGGGCTTTACAAAATAGGTACGTCCACTCTAGCACAATCTGGGCTGATGCAGGAGCTGTCCAGAGCCTGAACTCCAAGGCCTCCCCAGGCCTGCCCTCTGCTGTGCATAATCTCTTACTGCAGAGGCCATCTCGTTAAAATTCATGTTGAATACAATTTAAAATTAAATAAAAAAAAAAAAAAAAAAAAATAAAATTTGTTTGTTCAGAAATGTTCACACTGTCTGATTTCCAGCAATTCCACACAGGAAAAAAGTTTCTCAGGAACAGCTTCAATGGACCAAGAGTAATTTTCTCCTGACTACATTACATCGCATCCCTCGGGGGCATTTTTTTGGAAGAATTAAACAGTTTCTGGGAATTATGTTAGCCAAAAATCATTTTATGCATGCATTGCTTCACAAAGGCAAGGCTGTCAGAGAAGGGGGAGAAAGGGCAGCCATATTCAGTCTGGTCTTCATCAGACATCATTTTGTCACTAAGTAAAAAATATTTCTTTTCTTCTTTGCATGTTCACATAGCCTGGCTGTGGTCAGCACTAGAGATAGCTTGGAAAGGTATGATTTGTGTTGGCAGGAGGATGGCCAAGCTGACAGAAACTACAGTTATGGTACATAGCAGCTGCTGAAGGACAAAATTGCATCTGCTGTGCATATTAGGTTTGCACCACAATACCTCTGTGCGTGTTGATGGCCTCCCAGGTTCCAAACAGATGGTTGTTATGCAGATTCAGGACATCTATCAACCCTGGTCTTGGAGCACAGCCAGGAACAGTAGGAATCTCAGGTGGGCAACCAGACTTTCTGTGAAAGGTATTAAGACAGAGGCTTGCAGATGTTGCCAAAGATTTCTCCTTTTCACTGTTGAGGTGACTCGGGTTCTCACTTCAGTCCTCATCTTCCTCCAGGGAGAGTTTTACCCTGAGTTTTCTTTGCAAGGGACAAGAGCCATCCCCTCCAGCAGGCACCTATTTCTATTGTGGTATCACTGAAGGAGTGAGTTCTCCCACAGAGTCCTTCCAGAAGCTGTATTGTGCATGCAGTTCCTAGGAAATGTTGCAAGAGTAGCCACACATCCTTGGAAAATGCATGTTGCCAGGCAGAACCAGTGCTGGACAAGGCAATAAGGGTCAGTGGCCTTCGCATGCAGTAATCTTCCTTTTTTCCTCAGTAATGGCATAATCTTCCCTGGAGTATCTAGAACCCCGGCCACTTCAGCAGATATGGGTATATACACAAGGAATTTGGCTTTTAGGACACATTCCCATAGGACAAATACAGACAGTGGAGTTACAGTGTCATTTGTGAAAAGGGAGAAATTAAAACTGTGCAAAATGATGCTTTTACCAACACTCCTATTTAGTTCAGAAGCATGACAAACAGTGAGGTGGTAGCTCTCTGAAAAAATCAGCAGCTCAACTCTGCTCCAAGGAAAACTGATTAGGCTCCCCACAGAATACTCTAGGAAAAATAAACATTATGACGTTCATTTTATTATTCTATTTTTAAAGTTAAAAAGCAAATTAACGTAGCAAGGTCTTCCTTGGTAAGGGAAAGAGGGAGGAAAAGGGGAAGGCAACTCTTATTCATTTAGAAGAAAATGAGAGAGATCTGTATAGACCTGACTTTTCTCAGGTTTTTGGGTTGCTGTTTAGATTCACCCAGTCAGGTAAACACAGAATGTCCAAGGGGAAGACTACAGTATTCCTTTGAAGGAAAAGTTGTTTTACAGCAGTGGAGAGGAAAGCTAGTCAGAAATGGCTGGAAAAGGTTTTGTGACTTAAGCACATACACTTTTACAGTCCTGCTAGGCTGTAAGCCCCTTCACAACAGCTTCTCTTCCTTCAGCCTCTGACCAGGTGGGATTATGCTGCTGAAGCAACAAAATGACAAAACTACAGAGACCAGCTCTTTGAACAATATAGCCTCTGTTTAGCAGAGATATACTACTACAAGCCTTTGCCAGAATAACAGGAGGCAAAATGGAAAAGCATAGTGACAAATGTACTTATACTGCTAAAAGACTTTTAGTCAATAATTAGCTTAAGTAGCTTGGAAAAAAAAAAAAAAAAGAAAAGCAGTGATGTTTTAACATGACATCCTATTTATTTGGATCCATGAGAACATTCAGGGAAGTACAAACAAAAAGAGCGAGAATTCATTCTAACAGCAGCCAATTTCCCCTCTAATTTAAAGTATGAAGAAGGTTCTATTCCCTTGCCAATACCCTCCTTTATCTCTGACTGGAGGCAATAATCCACATTCCCCCACTAAGTCAAAGCACAATTCTTCTGAAGAAGCATAGACCCTTGCCTGTGGGGAAAAGAGACCTCAGGGAACCATCATTGCAGTGTTGCAATCTGATCTTATTACTGTCAAAATACTTCATTCATTTAGAGATAATAATTTATATTTTTGGAGTAAAATATAAAAACTAAAAATTAATTTGTTTTTAAGTGTTCTGCATTATTGGACTTACTAGCTTAACTCAGAAATTTCCACACACAGCTAAAGACATAATACATATGTTCTATTTTTATCACAATACGCACACTACATCCATGCACAGGCCAATTTGCAGTATGCTTCAACTTTTAATTAACATCTGTCTTCATCTGTCAGTTTCCAGAGGAGCGTGCCATGTCTTTATAAGAGGAAAAAGTACAAGAGAAATGTAATGGTAGCTGGCGCTGCTCACACTACAAGAAAAATGAGGGGTTAGTACAAACCATTTTGACAGACCAAAAGAATTTTTACAGCTTTCTTTCCTTACATTAGTTTCACACCAGATCATCTAGTCATACTGAAAAGGTCCACACAGTAATGTCATACTTGAAAACACAGGGGTGATCAGATAACTATAGCAAATAGAGCTCCATTCTGCATTTGTAGCAGTAGGGATTAAGACTGTGGTTTTTACCAGTAGTCAGTAGTATTTAGGGGACTGAGGGGGTTGATATGCTAGCAAGAGTTATGTCTTCTCTTATCTTACCTTCATATTAAAAATCTATGTGCCATATGATTATAAAATGCTCCTTTAGCACAGAATTTGCAGTCCTACGTCTAAGCCCTCTTTCTCATCATAGTTTACTTTTATGAAATTGACCTTCCTATCAAGACTTTCAACTTCTCTTCTAGAGTAATCCAGTTTTTCTTCTGTGTTTATTCTTAACAACTACTTGTCTCTCCTAGAGCCTTCTCATTGCTGGTACATCCATTCCTGAAATCTATCTTCCTACAGTCAAAAGTTTTGTACTTACTTATGGAAAGAAAAAAGTGAAATGTGGGGCTCCACTGAGGTTCAATATGACCAGTATAATTCAGCTCTGTTTAAGCCAATGATAATGTGTCCAAAAAAGAACTGTCTCATTCGTGCTACATTTACACATAAACCTGAATCAAAACTCTAGCTTAAAGCACTGTCATTTCTTCTATTTGACATAGCTCAGCACAAAATCTTTTGTCTTCTTTCCAACACAGAAATGAAAGACAATGTGAGTTTCAGCAGTCATGCACTATTAAAAGCTGTTTCTGCATGTCTCAGCCTGTTTGCTCCTAATCCCAAGAGCAGAAGTAAAGAATATTTTCTCTTCTCTGAACATCAGCACTGAAACTGACCTTTGTTTGTCTGATCTTAGAGACAAACGGGAAAAAAAAAAGAGAGAGGGAGGGAGACAAGGAGGAAGGAGAGAAGGGCAGGTTCACTGTGTTGCACCAAATCAGAAGGTCAGCTGCCTATAGTCCTGGGTGCAGCTTTGATATAGCCCAGCTGTGAGAACTCAGCCCAAGATTCCAATGAATTTGCTGAGATGTGAGAAAATCTGTACACTGGAGACATGCAGTATAAGGATAAAATTGCAGAGGTAAGACTGCTGAGATAGAGATAAGCAATAGCTCAAAGGTTCAAGGGAAAGACACCAACATGAGAGGTATACTATCCTAAATGGGAAACCACAGAACTGACACCAACTCGGTAACCTTGAAGATAAGCTCATTCCATGGAACAGAAGTGTATTTCTCCCCACCTGGCTCAAAATTGCCCCCCTGCCTTCTCACCTGGGACTTTACAGGTATCTAATCCGGAGTGATAAGCATACTAATGCTTGGCATAGTTGCTCATCTGTTATTTCTGTTGCTATATATCAGGAAGTTGTGTTCCACTTTAAAGATTTGTGTATATTACTAGCAGAGTCTGCTAGCAGTAAAAGTGACACAGACAGGCAGTATAACAGGAACCTAGAGATCTCTGTCTTTTATTTGTTTACAACAAGTTTACAGGTATTTATCGTGTCTTTTTGGCTGCAGAATACTGAGATCAGTCACACAAGGTGATAGGTTGACACCTCAATATCTTGCACAACTGCCAAATGATAAACTAAAATCTGTATGACTGCAGATGCAACAGCAGCAAATCTCGCATAATAAACTGAGGTACAAAGTTCACAGGTTAGGATTTAGGAAACAGCGTGAACATATTAAAAAACAGCAACAACAAAGAATAGACTAGCCAAACAAGAAGAAATTCTTAACAATGGCTGCTACTGAGGAACCATAGTCTTCACCTCTTTCTCATCTGTTCAGTTTATTCAGTCATAGTTTTTTCTCCCAGCACAGAAAGAGAGTGGAATACTTCAGGGATCTACCCTGGGACTTGTTCTGATTTAAATCTTTATTGAGTGGCCTGGAGGTACCAGTAGAGTAAGCTCACAGATGACACCAAACCAGGGGTTTCATACATCAAAGGGAGGTATGGCATTCAGAGGGGCTTAGACATGTTGGAGGAATTGGCCAACAAGAACTTAATGAAATTAAACTAATCCTCCAAATTGAAAAATTCTTCATTTACACAGGAAGAGCATCTGGCAGCGGTACAGGCTGGGAACTGACTGAATGGGAAGCAGCTCTGCAGAAAAGACCCTGGAAAGCTGGGCTGCTGGAAAGCTGGGCTGATAATAAGCTGAACATGAACCAGAAGCACGCTTTGACAGCAAAGACAGCCAACTGCCACCAACCTGGTCAGGGGCTGGAGCTCTTGCTCTGCAAGAAGAGGCTGAGGGACCAGGACTTATTCAGCCTATAGAAGAGATGGCTTCAGAGAGACTGAATAGCCGTCTGTCTGAACCTACAGGCAGGTTATCAAGACAATGGAGCTAGGATCTTCACAGTAGTGCATAAAAGGGAAGAAGAGGCAAATCATCTAAGTCTAAAAAAGAAAAGGTCAGACTGAAAATAAAGAAAAACAAAATCCCAAGAATATGTTGCCCAGAAAGGTCACGTAATCTCCATCTCTTGAGGTTTTCAATACCCAAGTGGAGACAGTCCTGTGCAGCCTGATTTGATCCAGCTTTGACAGTAGGTTGGACTAGTGACCTCTTGAGGCCCTTTCCACATCTGTGACTGCAGCTCTGTGCAGCTTTGCAGACTCAGCCCACAGCAAAGTCTCTTTGTTAACCTAGCTCTCCTAGGGAAATGCTTCTCATCCTGCAGGCTTCTTAACATACAGCAAGAAGAGAATTCGTTTGTATGCTGTTGTGTGGAATAACAGTTCCTTTTCTATTGGAATTTTTTGAAACCAATTCCTGTACTTCCTTTTATAACAGTTATTTTTACCTAGTCAATACAAAGAAGGTATATTGAACAATACACACATGATGTGTCTCAGAGATTTTATTTTTGGGTGGAGAGAAAAGTGTACTAAGAGAGGCTTGTTGGTGTGAGGAGAAGAGATTGATATAGCTTTGGATTTAAGGTAAAGGTTTTGCTTTTTTGCTTCTTGCTTATGTATGGGCTGCAATTAACGTAAAAAAAGGTTTATGTTTGAATGTATCTCCTTAAAAGAGTATCTAGAATTAGAAGGCTACTAAGTCAAGGTATACACGCACAGAAGTACCCAAACACACAGAGAAACATACACATGGACACACTTTGAGATGTTTCACTGTAAGAGCTTTGACAAGCTTCCATTAAATGAAGTCAGATCATTAGGGAAGAATCTAGTTCAGCTTTTGTCATTAGGATCTGATCCCACAAATTACACTGCCCAGTTGACACCAGTGAGTTTTACGGAAGTATTAAATGTCTCAGGAAAACTTGTTGCAGGGAGTGTAAAGTTATTCGCGTTCACTTTGAATAATTTCCCTGTTGCACTTCTATCATGGAAACAAGAGTGCTCCTATTTCTGTGTTCACATTGCAGCCTTCTGTACCTGGATAGACAACAGTACATGCAATTTTTCTTTTTTTTTTGAGATATTTTGTATCTATCTCAAAGCTTGCAAGCGTGCATAAAATTTAAATCATCTGTAAAGTTTCTACAGAAAGCACAGACCTGTAATCTGTCTCAGAGCTAAAATAGAAACCAAAGTGCCCAGAGTTGCCTGGAAGCTGTGAGTTTGGGAATACTTACAAGTTTTTCACTTCTTCATAGGTAAGAGACAGGAAAAGAAACAGTTTGTGATAAGAATCAAAATCAGAAGCAAAACATGCACTTGCAAGGCTATGCTTGCAATCCCTCAGTGCTATCATAGTTTGATGGAGGGGGAACTGAAACAATTCAGGTCAAATAGGATATGAGGACAAATCAAGAATTTAATATCAGCCTTCACAGAGCCTACACTGGCACTGAGACTTATTTGTATTGATGTCCAAAGGTCACTGATTGACTGTTCAGACCACAATACATAAGTCAAAACTAAGACTTTTTTTAATCTTCCAGCCAAATCCTGACTTCTGTAACCTGATAATACAAAAATGTATCTTCTCAATTATCAACTTTAATTGGTGATGTGATGGTGTATCTGGGTACAATAGGATTATCCATAATGTTTCAAAGCATATGCATTTTTTATAGACTTAAATAGAAAGTATTATGCTGTTGTTTCTTGGTATTTACAGCTGAACCCACAGCTTTTATCAGAAAATGTAATTTTTTTTCCTAACATTAATTCTGTTAACTACTTAGCATTCTGGAGGAATGTCTGAAAATTCAGCACATCAATCTCTCTTACTGAAGTACCAAAAACCTTCACATTCATCTACTATTTCTAAACATATTTGGTTTTCAAGGGAAATAAAACAGTACATAAATATTTCCATTAGTTATGTCTCTAAAAAAAATAACGGAATTTAGTAAAATCCTTCATATTTCACCGTCAATTGTTCAAACAATAATCACTAAGCCTTCTAATTTTTATACCTATTTTTAACATTAATTGCTTATAGTCACTGGATCTGTATCCTCATGAAAGTCACTGTCTGGTTTAAGCCCAGCCAGTAACTCAGAACCACTCAGCAGCCGACTCCTCACTTCCCCCTTTCTTCCCCCTGCTCCTGGAAGGATGGGGAGGAGAATCAAAAGAATGTAACTCCCACAGGTTGAGATAAGAACAGCCCAGTAACAAAGGTATAACACAAATCACTGCTGCTGCCACCTGTAACAATAATGATAAGAGAAGTAACAAGGGAAGAGAATACAGCCGCTCATCGCTCACTGACCAATACCCAGGCTGACCAGAGCAGAGATCTAACTCTGGGTAACTGCCCCTAGTTTATATACCAGGCATGATGTGCTGTGGTATGGAATACCCCTTTGGCTAGTGTGGGTCAGGTGTCCTGTCTCTGCTTCCTCTCAGCTTCTCATGCCCCTTCTCACTGACAGAGCATGAGAATGAAAAAGTCCTTGATCAGAGTAAGCATTACTTACCAACAACCAGAAACTTCAGTGTGTTATCAACACTGTTCCCAGACTAAAATCAAAAACACAGCACTTCACCAGCTACTAAGAAGGAGAAAACTGACTGTTACAGCTGAACCCAGGACAGCCACTGACAAGCTAATAGTTGACTATATATCTAAGTGTGCATGCAGGACATAAGACTTCATTTTCAGAGACAGCAATTCTGTTCCAGCAAGATTTTTCTTCATGAAATGTCAGTTACTTGTCCATTTACTTCAACCTTTGTTTTTATGATTGTATTTTTCAGTTTCTCATTTCTAAACCAAATTCATGGTCCCTTCTGCTGATGGCATAGATTCTGCATATATTGTCTTATTTTTCTACCCCTCCTCCTATATTTTGTAAATTATGTCTACCTTCTTGTTAATTTTTTTTATTTAGTGGCTTAGTGACAGATAACTACATGTATAGAGAGCAGTTATGTTCACTATGTTCAAACATAGCTAATTTCTCTTTCATCTTTTTCCTCAAATGCATTTCTTTTTATTCTAAACTAAGGATAAAATGACATCTTCATTTTTATTTCTTCCACACTGGTGCACTTTAATTGATCTGCAAAAGAAGCCAGAATGTGTTGAAGCTGAACAATAAAGCACTTCAATCAAATGCCAAAGTTATAACAGAAAAAAATATTTTTTGTTCTAAAGAAAATACAAAGCAGTAATTCAAAGACTGGAAGAACTCACGGTGTTACTGTTTAATTTTTGGGGAAAGAAAAAAACCCCAAAACAACAAAAAAACCAAAAGCACCAACCCAAAACCAAACAAAACAACCTACTTATTTAAGCATATTGGGTTGAATGATTTCTCTTGATAATTTATCTTTACTTCTGCATTATAAAAGTGCCATATTTTACTTCATTTTCACAAGTCTCTGAGAGGCAGTATTACTTCTCAAAGTATGGGGTTTAAGGGTTTTCTGGTTTTCATATTTCATACTAAAATTATCTTATTACCTTTTGTAAAACCATAAACATGATTATGCCAGAAGGCAGAATGGCAGACATTCTAAATCTGCTTTTTCTCTTGCTTACACAATCATGTGAGATCCCCAGGGGAAAAAAAAAAAACCCCACAACTAAACGAAACAACTAAACAACATAAACTCATAATATGACCTATATAGTCTTGAAATTGTTGCTATATCAATGGTTATGTTTTGCCCTCTGTTGATGAAAAATAACTCTTAAAATATGCAACTCCTGAAAACTCAGCTGCCCTTGTCAAAACATTTAGAAATCCTACATACAATGAAAGCTAATTTGACTGTAAACTTGAAATTAGACCTGAGCTTCATTGGGGAGGGATCTAGGAAGAATTCTTCCACCTATTGTGTCTACAGTGAAATTTCTACAATAATACAAAATGTATAGAAGAGCACAGATTCAAATAGAAAAAGGTACCAGAGGCAGGATTTTGTGTACCTGTGACCTGTTTGGTGATGCTCAATCGTCTTATGCAGGACTGCAATGCTGTAAGCAGCCATAAGGGCAGTGTAAGTTATTCTAGAGGGCTATATCAACCAGCAAAGCAGGCTGTAATTAGGAGAACATATAAACATGAATGAATATACTCAAGATACAGAGTAGATTTAAAAAATAAACAAACAAACATGCAAACCAACCAACCTCACAGTACCACAAGCTTCCTGAACTATGCTAGCTATATAGCTATATACTATATAGTATATACTATGTATAATATAATATATACAATACTATATATAGTATATACTATATAGCTACATAGTAGCTATGTAGCTAGGTAGCTATTCTAGATGCTCACTACTGAGGTAACCACAAAATTACAATTTTTTTTTATTGCACAGTTCCAAGTGTACTTGTCAGATGACAGAAGACGATGAGTCACCAACCTTCACTGAGTATATGACAACTGACAGATCTGTTTCCTGATGCCTTTTCCAAGATAGCGTGGTGCTGAAACTATATCACCCTTCGGTACTGAGAGCTACAATCTTTGATCAATTCCTTTTTTTCTATTCTGGAAGAAGCTGAACACTAACCAAGTGCAAAAAGATTAACAAAACTCATTCACCACTTGGCTTTAAACCCTTGGTGCAGAATGCGATTGGCTGTTAGGTACTAAAGTAGCCTTGTACTGGCTGACACAACTGAAATCCATATTACTGTGTAAAGAAGAGGGGGAAGATCTATATTTCTGCTGTTTTCCCTCTGTTCTGTTGTACAGCAGGACAGATTCACTCTTGAGCTTTTCATATTTGTTATAGTTACAGTGTAGGTACCAGAATTTGTCAACTATGGTTTTAAAGTGTTCTCCCCAATAGGAGGTCTATATATACAGATACAAAACAAATTAATGACTCTATGCAAAATTAGGAACTACAAGAAAGATCTCACAACAGGGCTTTAGCTAGAGTCGTGGTAAACATACTTTTAGGTGCAGTACAATGTAGTGTACTGGAAAAACTTCACCCTCACAAATGTATATTTTTCGTGCTCCAACTTGGATGACTTCAGAATAAAAGAAGAGCTTTCCTAAAGTATATATATACACATCTATATGGTATGTATACATATATGCAGACGTATATATATATATATATATGTATTTATGTATATATGCAATTTTTCCAAATTTGAACTGTGGAAGCTTTTAAGTTTAAGGAAAGCAGGAGACCTTACCAGATGCCTTATTACAAAATCCTATCCAAGCCCACAGTTGTTAAAGATGAACAAGATTTGCATAGTATTTGTGTAAAATTCCAGACAGAATATCTGTAATTCAGATTTGGCTTACAATGTATTCATTTACATTTTATAATGACTTTATAAGACAAAAAAAGCCAAGAATGAAATCGTTTTTTGCCCCATTTACCAAAAACTAAAAGACCTATTCAATGTGCTGTTAGTAAGAGCACAACTTCAATTTTGAACATAATCATCAACAATAAGAAACAGCACCAGCCAAATTAAGTACTATTTTGCCCTAGGCACTTTATGAGATGTAGGTGCCCTGAGTTTTTAAACCCTTCTTTTAAAAACTGCCATCTGAAATTCTAATGAATAAGGGACTGGTCCTCATTCCTCCAGACACAGTAACTCTATATTCAGTCCTTCATGCAGGCACCTAAAATCCATTAAAGTTAATGGAAGTCACATGCGCACCTAAGGGGGAATAGCCCCATAAATATTCTTAAAGGGCACATAAAGCATAAAAGAAATCTTCACAAGTAGACTTTTTTTTTTTTTTAATGATGTAAAAATATTGCAATTTGGGAATAAGTTTCAAACAGGAAGAAGGAGCAATGGGAGGAATTTCCCACCTGGCTTTAAATTAGAATTGCAGGAATTCAAGCTGCTTCTTTCAAAATTGGAGATAATAGAAAGTCAGAAGAGTAGTTATATCTCTCTGCTATTGAGAATAAGTTCAGCAAACTTCTGCAAAGACAGTGCTGCATACATAAAGATTGATGAGTTTGACTAACTCTTTAAATCCCTACCTTCAATAGGGATTTCTTTTCCCAGAAAACAGTACAGTACATTTAAAATAAAAGCTCAAAGTGTTCTCAGCACATTTGCAGTTCTGACTACAGTTCAGGTGAATGGTCATTACATCTGTTCCATTAAAAGCCAAGAAGCACAGACAGATACAGCTGACGTCCTACGTCTGATCTCATTTGTTAAGTCCCATGAATGTATATAATGAAAACATAAACACAACTGTGGGGAAGAAAGGAATTGTATTGTATTTTTCACAGAATTATGGAAACAAGCTCCATGGATAATATATTTGTAAATTTAATAATGCCTCATTAAATCACTGGCTGTGTTACCTCTATTTCTATGTTGAGGAAATGCCAATATAAGAATATATTAGTGCACAGAATTTGGAGACAACATTTATCATACTCATCAGACTGGCCCAGGACATTACCCAGCATGACACAACAGTGTCTACACTCTCTTACCCCTTTTGCCAACACAATTGCTTCAAAAATCCATGTTAGCTTCTGCAAGAGCTGGGAGAAAGTATGTGGGAGCAGAGAGGGAAAATCTCTCTCACAATTAACAAATAAGAGTACAGCCTCATCAACAAGGTCAACAAAGCTGTCTGTAGGGCTCACACACATACCTTGTTGTCTTCCCTGATGTAGCCATATTGCCAGGCATTCAATACCTACTGCACTTGCTTCCCATTCCCAAATTGCCTGTATTTGAATTCACCTATTTCCTCTTTTTTACCCATCTAGTCTCTTATTTTATCCTGCATCTCATCACTCATTCTGGTTTTATTTTAGGATCTGAATCCTAGTCATTCTTAAAAAAAACAACTCAGATTCTCAGCTTCTTCCTAAGGGCTTTCAAATGCACCCCAATCTTCTGCGTCCAAATTTACATTCAAACTTAGTTTCTCTGTACCATCACAGGGTCCTCAATCCTTCCACTCTCACAGAGCAGCAAGCTTATCCCATCCTCAGTTTCTTTACCCAATTCCCACATTCTTCCAAATAAAGCCTGCACAAAGTGGCTCCTGCTCTTACCTCCTATATTACAGGCTCTTCTTCTAAACTAAACGACTAATTGTCCCTATATCAGTATTTGGGTTACAACTTCCTCACTCCTACAAATGGAAAGGGATAAAAGAAATAAATGAAAAAGAGAAAAATAAAAAGAAAACTCATTGATTTATATTTCTCTGTTTAGTTTAGCTTTGGAAATAAAGAAAAGTATCTCCCTAGAAAATTTTCAGATCCACTATGCTGAATAAAACAAAAGATCTCTGCATATGAACTCTAAAGCATTTACTCATGACTTGTACATTTGTCTCTAAAGAGTATGGGCAAACTAATATTACTCCAAAGCTGTGTAATTTCACCAAACTGGGACAGCTTTTTTAAAAAAATTAGAAAAAGTCTCATCTCTGTCATAAAACCAACTTACATCCCAAATGTTGCACCTCTTCATTAGCACATAGGTCTGCTAGAACTTTGCAATTAAACGGCTGTAAAAATATCGGCTAGCAATGTGGTTTTCCCCTAATTTCATTCCTCTGAAATCGTTAATACATTCTTTCTGAAATTGTCCCAAAATAGCCTAAATGTATATTCAATGTGGAAAATTGTTCATATTGGTAGGCAAAGATGGGCAAAAGGAAATAAGGAGTTACAACAAAAACACTCTGGCAACATTACTCTTTACACAACTCTATCAGCCAAGAGCTGAATATTTGATAATTATGAGGTAGAGTCTTTCTTCACTGCACCTATTTTACACTCAATTTAACTCCTATATTCCCTCTTCCCTTTTGTTTTGTTTACAGTTTTTTGCTGACAAACTCTGCCTCCCGCACAACTGAATTTGACTGGGACTCTGGGGCAGGAGCATGTTTAAAATGTACTGCAATATCAGGGTGAACTGTCACACCCAGGGGTTTGCTTTTGGTGGTAAATGCAGAATAACTGACCTTTGGTTCTTCTCCTTTTCTGCAAGGTGCATTGCATCAACAGAGTATCTGACACTCTCAGAAAATCTTCAGACTGTGTTTCTGACAAAGATATTTTATCCTAAAAGAGAGCACCAATTCTTATCAGAAGCTGGACCCCAAGCTTACTAAGTCAGTGATCCATCACTTTGTTTCACAAACTTCAGAGCAGTGCCCCTTGTCTATAAAAAAACTCAGCAGCTGACCATAGATGAAGCCAAGAGCTATTAACATGAGGAGGAGGATACAAAGCAGATCTACAACAGGAAAAATTTGTTTCTGAGTCCCTACCTTCTCTCCCCAGACAGATCTTTCTTCTTAATGCAGTTTGGAAATTCCTTGTTCAAATGAACAACTGAGTCAGAGTAATGATCTGACCTTTTCCAAGTATTATCTTACATGAAACACAATTGCTTTAAGACAAAGGGCATGTAATTATTCAAATTAGAGAGGCATTTTTCTGCTAATGGAAAGCAAGCTGCCATTTTCCACACTGAGCAGCACCATTTCAGAGCTGTTGGGCCCTGGAGTTTTCTCTAAGACTTTAGTATAAAAAGGTCTACTACAGTGCTTCTCCAAATCACTGAGTTCAGACAACTGAGAGGTATTTAACTGAAGCCTAAATCTATTAAATACTAATTGCATTAAAGTAACATTAAGTATTTGATTAAAACCTTGAATATAAATGGCAGAAGGGAGAGGGAGAAAGATAAAAACAGATGAGAAAATCAGAATCAAGTAACTCCCAAAATGCAGGAAAAGTAATCCATAGATATGTCTAAGCTCTGACTTTTTTGCCATTCTATACGAAATATAATGAAATGAAAGATATAGTATGCTGATTGTTTTGACTAGAACTTGACTATACAGCAGCAACCTGTGCCAATCTTTAAGACCAATTAACTTTGAAACATTAGACAACGAACTGGAAAAGCTATTACTTAAACTTTTAACTATAGAAAAATTAGAATCTGCTGCTCTCATTTACAATACAGCCTTGTGCGTGTCTATAAAACTCTGCATGTCTTTCCTTAATCAGCTATTTCCTAATTTTACCCTTTCTTTTCAGCAAAAGAGAGGAGAGCAAAGTAACAAAAAAAAAAGGGAAATCAAATGAAATGCAAACAGACTCAGTTGCTAAAATTTTTAATAATATCCAAGTGAGCTATTTTAAATGTGACCTTCCAAGGAAAAAGACACTCAGGCTTTGGGAAGGAGGAGAAGAAATTTCATTTTTGATGAAGCCTTCTTTCTTTTTTCTTTTTTTTTTTTAATCTTTTGCTTGCTCGCTGCTTTGCTTTAAAAATTTAGGACCTGACTAAATGTAAGAATTCCATGATGACTGGAGAATTACAGCAATGACATCAAAGGAACTAATAAACATATGCATGTTCTCACAAAGAATTATCTCAGGTTTCTGCTATTATCCTCAAAAAGTGCCAGCCATAGACTAGTCACAATTGCAGTTTGAGCTAGTTGGCCTTTCCCACACTCTAAAGTACAAGTGAGATTTCCTCTCAGATGGATAGTAAGCTGGCTGTGAAGACATATCTGCTAATTTAATATAAATCCACAGTTCTTCATAAACTCACAGTATTTGTTTTCAAGTAACTAATCATCAAATCATAGAATCATAGAATAGTTAGGGTTGGAAAGGATCTTAAGATCTTCTAGTTCCAACCCCCTGCCACAGGCAGGGACACCTTCCACTACAGCAGCACTTTTTTTTCGTAATCAGGAAGTCTTATAAATTTAAAATATAAGCATGTAGAGAAAAGGTGGAAATCGATAATCGAAGGGTTAAAATGGATGAATATCAGAGATAACTCCAATTAAAACTGATTTTCAGAGACTGCAAGATGAGCATTTGTGAAGATATAAGAATTTTCCTTATCTGAGAAAGAGAGTATTATTTCTGAGAGGAGGTTGTTGGAAAGGTTGTTTACTCTCTTTTTAACTAGCATCCACTTACAATAAAAACTAGGTTTGTGTGTTAAAGAAAGCTGAATACTTGCCACTTAATTACAGCTTTATTAGACACATTATATAATTCTGAAACCTGACAAAGGTTTTAGGGAACAATAGATCTGACCTCCCAAGTATTTCTAAGATGATAAAACTCAGAAAGGTTATGCTACAGATATAGCTCAAAATGTTATGTTACAGCTCAAAAGATAACATAAATAGTACGTAACCTTTAGGAAAACGTTACAATAGGAAAATAAAAGTCCTCAGAGCCATGTGCTATCTTGCTGTATAAAAACAACCACCAGTTTGTGCTCCAGAGGATGAAACAATCCACTCATCAACAGCCAGACCAGAGTGGACATAGCCTTTTTGCCTGTTTATTTGTTTGTGGAAAAAAAAAAAGGATTTGTTTATCTTCCTCTGTCAAGGGAAAAGTGGTCCAGTTTGCTGATGTGCAGTTCTACACAGAGCAATGAAATCCCCTAACTTGCACTGAAATTCAGTAGGAGGTAGACAGGTCAGCACTGGTCAGAAGTAGATCAGATATCTATATGAAAGTTATAGTAAAGGATGCATGGTTTCCAGAGGGGTTTTTTTTCCCCCCAAACTCTTTCATTCAAACTTTTAAAAAACTTCTTTATATTTCTTCCCCTTAACAACTTTTTTTTTTTTCCAAAACCAAGTATCTTCTTTGGTTGGAGAAAGCTTGCTTTTCTCTTTCCAAATTCTTGTCTCTCCAACAGAGGCAAAAAGACCCCACAGCAACGTGAAAAATAAGCAACAGTACAGGACTGAAAAGAAATAGAAAGAATACCATTATTATTTTGCCTACTCATATAAAATACAACTTTTTAAATAAAGCCAAAAAAGGAAATTTTCTCCATTAACATACGCACTAAAATTCACAACACTGCAAAAAGCTATTTTCTAGCAAAAACATTGTACATTTGTCAAAGTGACAAAAAGTGGAAATAACGAATGTGAATATATAATTTTCCCAGGAAGGCTAAAACATGAGACTTTATAGAATCATAGAATCATAGAATCATAGAATAGAATCATAGAATAGTTAGGATTGGAAAGGAACTCAAGATCATCAAGTTCCGATCCCCTGCCATAAGCAGGGACACCCTCACACAAAAGCATGCCACGCTGCCAGTCCAACCTGGCCTTGAACACTGCCAGGGATGGAGCATTCACAACTTCCCTGGGCAACCCATTCCAG
>JBCJKH010032177.1:0-15480 GCA_039877255.1 Loriculus beryllinus
AATTGTTTCACACTGGTCTTCGAAAGTATCTTTAGCTTTGAAGAACAATGTCTGTGTTGTAAGTCTGTGTTGAGATAACAGGATTTATTGACCCCAATAAACATGAATTACTTCACAGCATCGTTCAACTTATCAGTTGGTTTGTTAGTTTAGAAACAGAGCCTCGCAAACATCTGCTAGCTTGGGATACTCCTTGTTTGCCTGTCCTGTAATAAATTTTGCAATAAGGTCACACTGTCTTAAATCTTTGCTAATTAGAAAGTTATAGATATGGCTGGTTTCAGCTAATTGTGGGATCATTGGAGCATCCAACTGTGCCAAAGGTGAAAAGTACACAGTGAGGAAGACTGCTTACTTGATCTTGAAGACCCCTACTCACAAAGAGGAAGACTCATTTACTTCATAGTGAGACTCTCGCCCATGGCTAGAGGGGGGCACTGCGCAGACGCAAAGGGCCTTCTAGCTCATTATAATACGAAGCGGGGATAGATAATAAATATGTATAGGCGTATCGAGTAACCTAATGCATATCTGTACCTTAAGAGGATAACTGTAAAGGGAAAATGACGCTGGGGTGTGCATGCTTTGGAGGACTTATCCCCATGAACCTCAGCGCTGAATAAAAGCCTACCTACTTTAGAACTTCAACGAGTTATGGAGTTAATCCACTCAGGAGCTGGCCCCAGCGCTCTGTGCTGTGTGGTCTGCCCACGGGACTGAGTGTTGAGCTGTCAGGATTTGTGTTCACAGTTAATAGTGTACAGTATAGGGAATGCAGGAATCTTGTTTGTTTGCTTTCCATGCGGATTGAAATAAAAGGAAGCACTTGACGGGATGGAGCCATCCCTTTACCGCTGGGTTGCGGGATAAAGGATGCTGCAAGATGTGGGGTGCGGAGGAGCGCAGTGTGGCTGCTGCCTGGCCCGGAGGTTTGTCTTCCGGCGAGACTGACACTGCAGGTCCCGCAAAGGCTCGCGGAGCAGCGTTACCCAGGACCAGCCCTCGAGAGCAGCACGGGGAAGGCTGGACCCGGCCCTGCGCAGGGAAGCGGGTTTGCCCACGATAAATAAGGGCGGTGCGGGGGGGAGCTGGCGGGACGGGTTCCGGGCACTGCCTGGAAGAGGCGAGGCAGCAGGGAAAAGGATTCAAGTGAGGAACAGGCTCCCCGGGGAGGGGTCGAGCGGGGCGCGCCGCGGTCCAAGCGCCGCGGTTCGGGCACGGGGATGCTGCGGGGTAAGGCCCGCTCCGCGGTTCTACGGGCTCCCGCAGCCGCGAGACCCCTTCCCCTCCGGCAGCTCCGGACTTAAAACGTTTCTTTATCAGAATTTCAAACTAAGTTTCCTTACTTTTGGCTTCACAAACTCAATTTCAGATGCTACGACAGCCCTTACTTGAGCAAAGTCGCATCCTAAGAAAGAGGGCAGGGGCTCTTCTTGACCCTTTTTAATTTCTAACCCTACAATAGGAAAACACCTGAGGAAGCACAGCTTCCTCAGACAGGCAGAGGGAAAAAATCTTATGTTAGGGCAGGGAAAAAAAATGTACATCTCTTCCTAACCCTGAGTGTGCGGGAATTCGGCTGCTGGCAACAGAGTTGCATAACATGAGTATCTGGGTTTAAAGGAGCTTTTAGCACAACCAGGGCATTTCTGGCCTGCCCAATTAAAAGAAACAGAGAAGCTGCTAGCAGCAGCGTGCCATTTTTCTAGCTTTAACCCCTCATGTGCCACATCCTGCACAGTTACAGTGTTACCAGAAGTAACTTCATGTGGAAGCCTATCTCAGAGGTAACAGAGGAGGCATTTCATTTGTAACTCTTAAAACCATACCGCTTATTAAAAACAAAAAGAGACACGAAGAGAAAATGTATATAAAATTATTTTAATAAAAATTTAAATTTCTCTCTTCAAAAAATAGGCCAAATTAATTCTGGCAGACATGGTGTGGAAGGTAGAGGAAAATGACAACAAAACCTCTGATTTGTCTTTTTATATATTTGGGATTGAAAGTTTCCTCCCTACCATCATCTATCATTGTGGATGCAAAGGAAATCACAAATTACATTGCAAAACAAATTTTGGTATGTAGTAGAAAATTGTAATAGGGTAATTCACAGTTTCTATAAATCTCAAAGACATTTTCAGTTCCTGAAAGGTTGTGGGAGAGGCACTTGCCTCTGGTTTTAGCAAAGTAGATGTCAGTAAAATCTGTATTTCTGAACCAGTTATAAAATACTATACTGAAGGTTGCTGTTAGGTGAAACCCCAAAGTGGTTTTAGGATGAAGAAATTTAGGATGGAATATTGGTGTACAAGTCAAGAATCTGGAGGTCAGAAGTAGGCTGGAAAATAGCTAATATTAGCATTTTAATAACAGAAGAGAATTGATTTTTTTATTTTACTGCATGAGTGTGTTTTTGAGAACAGCATAGGCATAAGAGCACTCCTGAGATGATAAGACAAACATTTGTGTGCCATTTGGCAATGAGATTGGTTCAGACTGCCAGAAATTCTCCATTGGATCCGGCCAATTTGCCAATATGTTTGAAAGGCTTGAAGAAGAAGTATGAAGCCAGTTGTCATGCACCTGGACAGAACGATGAGCAACAGTAATGTATGGCACAGGCTGTTGCTCTAAGTTTTATGACTATGAGGTGATTTTGGTTTCCCCCATAGCATTAGAAAACACTGCTTTCCACATGTTTTTAATTTCTTAATGCTTAGTCTGAATTATATTCGCTACTGAAAGGGTGAATATCTTTCATGGGGTTTTTCCAAAAAGCACACCTGAAAGAAAAGCATTTACTCGGTATGAGGAACACAGTTGTTTTTAATAATGGATGACCCTATCCCTTTCATTATTTTATAGAAAAAAGAAGTTGTATAACATTTAGTGTTTTCTTCCAATGTATCTGCTATGTTGGTTCTTGCATCTGATAGTAAAGATCTTGCCTAATGAAAAGAGTCTTTGAAATAGATGGTCCATTTGTCTCACCCAGACATGCTCTATTTGCACTGCTGAACATACATCCATAGATTCTGTTGTTCCCTATTCCAGGAGGGTTCCAGCTCTCCCAGTCATTACTCTTAATCCAACATGAAGTCCATGAGCACTTCCCCTCCAGAACTGGGCAGTCACAGCATTTTTGTAACACAGTAACAGCAAATTACTGTCGTATTGACATGGTTGATCAGTTTTTGTTTAGAAAGTGAGTAACAGGAAATCAATGAGAAGTTGAATATCCTTCCTCCTTGGGGTTTTGGATTCTTTTTAGTACAACTTCATTGAGTGACTGCAGCCATGTGTTTCATCATGAATGAATATATCTTTCTTCCCTTCCTTCTAACCAGCTTTGGCATAGATTTCTTACATTTCATTTATGTGTGTGTGCATATACAGAATTTACTATGCATTTATCTATTAAATAGGTAATATAGAACAGCGCAATATGTAATTTGTAACAATCAATATAAAATACTTATATATTGTATATTTATAACATCAATTTCCTTTTAACATATCTATCTTTGTAAACATACCAGCGCAACAGAGTAACATTTGTAGTCAGTGCACTGTGATTTTTTACTGAAGAAGATTTGTTATTGATTTAAGCTATTAACTGCAGTTCACCTCTCTTCAGGCCTTTGTTGCCAAGTCTCTCACTCATCACCTCCATCAGTAAATACCGTACTTGTGGTCTACCTCAGTGAGGACCATGGCAGAAAGAAGTATTTTGTGTTCAAGTTTCTTAACAAGAGGAACCAGGTGGGAAGTGATGCACATTTCAGACATTTGACTAGGCAGGGTGCACATGTCCCTGTTGAGGTCAGCCACTGCAGCACTAGGTAGAACAGTTCTGGGGTGTGTGCCTGGAAGCCTGGCATAGTTTGACCTTGTCAGAACTGTTCCTCTCTTCTGCACACCTTGTTTAAGAGCCTTGGGCTTACTTCCATCCTGTCAGAACTCAGTGTTTTCATACTCTGCAAACTGCTCTCTTGAAACAGGCGTTAAAGAAGTAGTTTGGTTTTGGTGTGTTTTCTTGGTGTCATCGTATACCAAGGAAAGGAACTAGAACACAAAAAGATGGAGTAGATACTTTCAGACTTATTTTTACATTACCTGTAAACAGTCCTTGGTGGATAAGTGGGCTTGAATTCGAGGGTTTTTGGTAGCACTGTCCATAGGTCCATGGAGGGGCAAGAAAGAAAAGTACCTTCAAGGGCTTTTACTGCAGATGTCTCATGATGCTCAATAGGCTCAATAGGCTGACAGAGACCAGGACCATGGTGCCCTGGAGTGCCCGTCCCAGCATGGGAATGGAGAGGGAATGTCGTGGAGCAGAGCCTGAGTGAGAGATGTGGCACCATCCTCTGCAGCCTGTGGGACAGGGGCTGCAGGTGCTGTCCCCTCGTTTTTCTGGCCTTTTCTTGGGGTGCATGTACCTGTGTGAATGGCAGTTACTAAAGTGATGAGCTGCTGCTTGGGGAAGCTTTCCTCATTGTTTTGAAGGTGTTTTATGGGGGTGAAATGAAAAGGAGGATGTGGGGGAATCTGGGGACAGATGGTGTCATTTACGGCACCCCAGTGTCATCGGGGTTGATTCAGCAATGATTCAGCATGGGGGGCAGATGAGTAGAAGACGGGAGCGTCCACTGAAGAAAGGGAGGTAACAGCTTGATTTGGCACTGATTCCCCCAAAAAGGCCTTCGATGACGGACTCTGCTTGTAGAGCTGGAGCTGCTGTGGTTGCCCCAGAATACTCCAAAACCCCTGATTCTGGGTCTGCAAGGGTTGGGACAGGGGGAGATGGTGGGGAGGGATACATCCCAAAACTTGGTACTCCATCCAACCTGGCCTTGAACGCTGCCAGGGATGGAGCACCCACAACCTCTCTGGGCAGCCTGTTCCAGGGCCTCACCACCCTCACAGTAAAGAACTTCTTCCTTATATTTAACTTGAACTTTCCCTGTTTAAGTCTGAACCTGTTATCCCTTGTCCTATCGCTACAGTCCTTGATGAATTGTCCCTCTCCAGCATCCTTGTAGACCCCCTTCAGGAAGGCTGCTCCGAGGTCTTCATACAGCTTCTCGTCTGGAGGCTGAACAGCCCCAGCTTTCTCAGTGCTCAGTGCTCAGTGCTCCAGCACCTCCCGTATGAAGACAGGTTGATACAGAGGATCATCCTCATGGCCTCCTCTGGACTCTTTGGCAAAACCTGGGTAGTTATAAACATTGATCAGCAATTGTTGGAGGTGATTTTGTTCATTTGTTTCGTGGCTTACTTGAACTAGGTGGAAAGCACATCACAGCAGATTTTCTGTACAGCTGAAAGTCAGTTGCAAGTCTTTTCCAACTCTTTGGGTGCTTTAAAATGCTAAATCTTTAATAATTACTTTGGCTGTGAGGAAATCTTCCCCTGAAAGCACTGAGTATGAGGAATTTTGTCATGGACTTTCATGTTGGAAAAAGATCAGGAAATATTTAACAGGCAAAGGAAGCCTCACATTTTCATCAGTTAGGTTTTAATGACCCATGTGTTGCTCAAGACAGGAAAACTGTAGAATGTGTGAAAAGAAGCTCACAACTTCAGGACCATTTCTCCAGTCACTTTTCTTTAGTACACATCCATTCAAAGCAATTGGAAATGCAATTGTGTGGACACAACTCTGAAAAAGGATTGCAGTACCCCAGAAACAACAGGTTCTTAATACCTAATGATCAGAACTCTGTTTGGCTTGATGTACTTAATTCTGGCAATGCATGTTGCAGAACAACTGAAACACTTCTAACACTGGCAATATGAGCAGGATGGAATGTGAACTGTGGGACAGATTTTTGCTTGAGTTCTCTAGTGAGTGGGAAGTATTTGAAGGGGGGGGGGGGGGGAAGGGGGAGTCCAGGGATGGAGGTCAAGAAAGTACCATCTCTTGCATTTTGCATGGTGCAAGTGGAAATGGCTGGCAAGAAGTCCTGCTTCAAAGTGGAAAAAAGAAGTTTAAAAGTTCAATATAAACCTCTCCCAATTCAGTACCATGGTTGTGGCTAGTCCATAGAATACACAAGTTGCCAGGTGCAGATCTAATAAGTGAAAAATGGAAAAGTTGCCCGGTGAGAGGTCAGGAAATGTTTTAAGCTCCAAAGCGAGAGTTTATTTCCATTCATAGTGCTAATGAGATCCATTAGATTCAGTCACACCTTGTGTGTATCCGCCACACCCCCAGTTAATCCCATGAATTGCAATGCCATTGAAATATTGTCAGCACTCAGATTTGTCTACAGTTAACTCCTCTTCTTTTGCCTTTTGATAGCCATCAGTTTTTAAGTCCATTGTGTCATATTTTGGATACAAGCTAGATACACGTGCTCTGAAGGTAAAAAGTGGACTGGTTTGCTTTCTTCCTGATTCATCCATCTCTTAGTTCAGTTTAGTTTGGTTTATGTTTTGGTGTTTCATTAGGAACAATATCAACAGAGATTAAATGGTACATTAGAAGTGATACATTTTCATGCTGGTCTGCTTCAACTATTAACTGTGTACACTTGAGTAACATGTTGAAAGACAATGTGTATGTTTGGAGCTTGGGTGCACGGCAACCCCAGGAAAATTATGTATCTAACTGTTCCGGAGTTCGAGGATTCTGAGTTGAGAGAATGCAACACAATAAAGAATCATAACTAGTTTATTAATACAGGGAAAATACAGAGGTAACAAAAGATACAGTAAAGGATATGTCTGATATTTGGTTATATTGCCAACACCAAAGACCATGTGATGACAACCAGGAAACCAGCTCGGAGAAACATCATCGCAGTGTGAGGTGGCAGGCTCAACCTTAGTGGGTGTCCCTGCAGAGGCAACATTGACCTGGGTGGTATGAGGTTCTTCCTCCCCATATCACATGAGGCTTGGGCTTTTATACTAGCAAAAATGCACACTCATTCTGACGTAGGGGTCCAGCCTACATTGTAAGAAGTGGCCAGCTATATCTACAAAAGTTCTTCAAGGGTCGAGACCTTTCTGGGGATGAGCCAAAGCGGGATCTTCCGGGGAGGAGCCAAAGGGGAGCTTTTCAGGGAGGAGCTACCACAGACAAGCAGTACTCTTTAATTTTTGTGTGCTCCACTACAGACCATTATCTAGTGTCCCTGACACGCTGACAGCTACAGGCAGTTCTGTTGTCAGAAAGATACCCCCAGTGAGTGAGTACTCGATGCATTCACATACCTCTATTACTCATGCAGTGTGAATAAGGTGTGAGGTTTCAAGTTTCTGTCTGCTGGGGCTTCTCTTGGGAAGCTGAAGGAACAGCGACACTCTTCTTGTATTTTTGTAGCACATAAAGGTCAGAAATAGATGAGTTGCTCAGTGCAATTTGGTGTAGATCCAAATTATTACCAGAATGCAGTTGTTTTCATCATTCAGAGAATATTTTTGGTAAAATATTTTCTAGGTTAAAGATGGCATGACCAATTGCATAGCAAGTGAGTAGCTGGCACAGCTTCTAAATACCCAAGTCTGGATAGTTAATTCTTTTATCCACCTTGGAGCAAGAGTAGTCCTAAAGCATTGTTGCCTGGTTCTTAGTTTTTCTCGGCATGCACCAAGTAACAGAAAAGACCATAAGGAAAACCTCTGGGGTTTTATTTCTGGTGTTTACCCTGAGCTGGTAGAGAGGAGACTGAGAGGTCTGGGAAGCAGGCAGCTATAAGCACACCTTCCCTGGGATACCTGCCGAGGGGCTTGCTTTCCTTGTCTCTCTTTCCCAGTGGTTTTAAATCCTGAATTGTGAGAGTTAAATGAATCCATTGATATCAACAGAGCACTTCTGCATGGAAATAGCTGCTCAGGAAGGAAAGATGTCACATCAACATTTCCCCTGAAAAATCTAAGCGTGTTATGAAACAGAGTAAAGTAAGTATTAGGCACTCTTTATGTCCTTGTCACTGTCAGGAAGCTGGAGGCTCTGCAGGAAGCAAACCAGAAGCTAGTGTCTGGTGACAGCTCTTTGCTTCTTCTTTCTTTTCCTATTTAGTTTTCTGATGGGGAAAAAATGTGAGGAAGCCTCTGTTCAAAGAGCCTTCAGAAGGGAAGGAGTAGGAGATGGGGAGTGGAACAGAGGAAGAGCTAGGACTTCATATCCTCCCAAGTTTTTGTTACAGAGGAAATAGACTAAATGGTGTAATAAGACCTGTTCCACCCTCTGAGGTTCTTCACAGCAGTTTTCGGAGAGGCCAACTTCCTGAAGAGTTAAAACTAGGAGCAAAAGTTGTTGTGTTGTGTTTTCCCCTCACTGCACCCCTTCTCTGCTCCCATTCTCACTCCCAATTTGCCCTTGTGTCCTCTGAGGTCAGTATGAAGCAGTGTGCAAGCGGGTTTGGGAGCCTCAGACACACAGTGTATGTACACTGTGTGGTATGTAGCTAGATGTGCGTCTCTGTTATCATCCACTCCTATTCCTTCTCCTGCTTTGTTACACTTCCATTCCTTTCTCTTTGTTAATCAAGACTTCCCTTTAGTTAGTTTTTACAATGTGATTTCCAATTCCTGTCCACAAATGTTCCTCCATAGATACGATTGCTGGAGAATAATACAGCTGCTGAGACTGCATTTTTGCACTTACTGGCTACGTTGAGGAGTTTCTTATGAAAATATAAGCGAAAAGACACATAAGACAACCTACTGGGAAAGCAAGAGTATTCATGGCAGTAGGCCAGGAGGTCAGTCTGAACAAGTCCCTCTTGTCCCTAAAAGTGGAGGTGTGGGATGTGCTCATCATGCCTTCAGTGATGCCATTGTCTGATTTTTCTGATGTCCTGAAAGTAAGCACTGTGAAAGGTTAACCCGGGTCTATGGTTTTCCTGAGTCCCGAAGGCCTTAGTCTGATACGTTTTCCTTGGAAAGTGATCACAGTCTCTGTGTTTTGAGTCTTGTGCTTGGAACAAGCATTCACAGCAATCTCACTGAGGAACAGAAAAGAGAAGCTAAAAACCAAGCCAGCTCACAGCTCATGCAAAATCCCATTTGGACTCCAGTGAATTCCACGTAGTCAAGTTAATTCTACCTTGCGCTGTCATGCGAGTCTTCCTTAGGCTTTTTTCTGTCTACCTGTAATCCACCCATGTAATCTGTAAGTGTGTTTTGCTTCCTGCAGAGCACAGTGTGCTCCCGGAATACAGGACAATTTCATTATAAATAACACAGACCTAGTTCTCGGTGGCTGTTTTCTTATGTCACACACATACTTAAACTTTCCTTCCTGCTGTTAAAATCACCAAATGGGCTAAGTCCTAAGGAAAAAAAATTATTTCATTAATGGCTTTGAGCAGCTCACAGATTATGAGCACTGTCAAGAAGCTGTTGAAGAGCGATGACATTTCAGTCCAAAAGTTTACTCTGTTGACTTGAAGAAATCATAGCTAATGTTGGTGAAATTGGTTTTGCCAGGATGCGTGTTTTGTTACCAGTGCACAGCAAAATAGATCTTGGTGAAAACAGTTTAATCTTGTAAAATGTCAGGCAGTTGAACTAATCCCAGTTTTAAAGAGAACTTGAATGTGCAGTGAAATTCCAGAAGCTGTCAAGTGTGAGGATCTGGGGTGCACACTCCTCCAGACTGTCACTTCCTTACATCACAGGAGGTTTATCAGGGTTAGGAGCAGATGCTATTATTATCATTCTGTTTCCTGGGCAGCTGCTTTCGGGTTTCAGCCGTAAAAAGCTTTTGATTGATTTTGGTTCCACCTTCTGAGCAACCAGAAACAGGCAGCTTTCACAGTGTAGCGTTCGCCAACAGTGATTTGGCACGCAGTGTGCACACATGCTCAGTGCAAACAGAGGGACCACCGAGTTTTTGCAGGGGTATTTTACAGACCTCATTTCTCAGAGGCAGGACTACAGATGCCTGTAAGAGTGCCTGGGTTGTTTCAGCTTAAAACCGTGCTGTGAAAACACCTTCTCAAAAGTTAGCATTCTTTAGCTCGCATAGCTCTTCAGACCAAATGCTTCTGGTTTCAGAGATGTCTTGGCATGAAACTCCCAGAGTCTGCTTGGGATTTGTGTTTTTTTTTTTTTTTTTTTTTTTGTGTGTGTGTGTGTTTGCAAGATGACCAATAGAATTTAAATATCACTGTATCAATATACGCTGTCAGGTTTTGTCAAAAACACAGCACTGCACCAGCTACTAAGAAGGAGAAAAATGACTTACTGCTGAACCCAGGACAAAAACATAGGTCCTCTTAGTCCTAGTCTAGAATTCATCACAGACTGACATTGCTTTCCTTTCTCACAGTGCTTGGGACAAGCTACATTAACTTAATCGAGTTGAACTGGATTGAGACCAACTTCAAAGGAACCTGCCTATGTATTCCTTCCCGGAGAAACATATCAAAAATAGCTGCTGACATGTGTGTAACAAAAACTTTGTTCTGAAGAAAGTCTGTGGCTCTGAGCACCACAGGGGTAGCTTGCCACATGCAGTTCTGATGGCTAAGGGTACTGATAGTACTTGGGATCGCAATTGAACATCATCTCTGACTGTCTGGGTTTGGATTCTGAGATTGTGTCAGCTGTGGGACCTGAAGCCTATTCCTCTGTCCCTTTTCAAACCTCCAGACACGCCACAGCTGAGGCATACCATCCCTTTGTCTTCCTTTCCCTCCACAAAACTTCTTGGTTTCAGCTGGAGGGAACAGGTCCTGATGTGTGCAACCACCCACCACTGCTGGGCTGGTTCAAATGTTGTCTAACCCTCTGAGGCACCCAGAATTAAGGGATGTGTCTCAGGGACAGAGGAGGTGTGCTTCAGGCATTTAAGACTTTGCCTTCTAGGGGTGAAGTCCAGAGAATTCTTTTACTTCCTATTGCAGCAGTAGGATTTGAAGTGACACAAACAGAAATCAGACAGAAGCCAACTCTTTAAACAAGATCTGGGTCATGAATCAAACACTGCTCACAACTAAGAGAGAGAATGTTTCGGGACATAGTGTTCTCAGCTCTCTAACGTTAGAGCAACTTTGTGTGATTCCAGCAGCACAACTGGAAGGTGAAAATCATTTGTCCAAACCTGTACTGTCTTAGCCTCTTTGTTTTTTTTGACTCAAATGAGGGGAAAGGAGCTCATGCCAACCTAAAGCTGAGACAAGCCTGTTGATTTAAGTACGTCTACATGTAAGAGGAGTATGTATCAGAAAACTGCACTCTTCAGGAAAAAATTGACTCTTCATCTCCTTTTTATTTATTGTATAAAAATACTACAGATGAGCAGCATTAGAGTGTAAACATGCTAAAAGCTTATTATGAAAAGCAGCATTTGTTAAGGGTGAACTGTCAGGATCCTTCCCATTCTGACAAACTCTGGGCATGTAGAATTTCCCCCCCCCTCCAAAGCTATGAAATGGGATTGAAGATTGGCAGCTGCAGTGAGGGAAGGAAAGAGCTGCTCCAGCAGAGAATTCTATTGTGTCCATGAACAATAGTGCAAAACACAAGGGGGGGTGCAGGGTGTGTGTGTGAATTACAGAGGCAGCCTATTGGTTTGGTTCTTGATAAATCTGACTTTTTTTTTTTTTTTCCAGTAATAATACTTTGTGGTGCTGAGGTCATAATCATAACTGATGCTGATCTTCCTAAGGAGTTGGATCTGGATTGCCATTGCACTCTTGCAGGAAGGAAGTAGGTGTGTTTGCCTGAGTTTTGGGAATATATTTTGAATTTTATTGAACAATCTCTGGAATATACTTTTCTTGAGCTTCATCTTGCAATATCAAGGGCAGGAAGTTGGACTTGAAGTACAACACTGGATTTGTTGAGCCATACAGATGGCACAAAGAACACCAGTTCTGTTACTGAGATTGTGCTTGTAAGAGCTTTCTCTTTAGCAGTAAGACATTTCTTATCTCCCAGCTGCCTGCCTTAAGAGTACATATGCTGTTAGTGGCACCATGTATCCTCGGTGCAAGGAGGTGTGTGCCAAGTGTGGGGCACTGTTAATAGGAGCCTAAGACCTACAGCTGCCAGCTTTGCTCTGTCATTGGATTGTCCCCAGAGAGACGTACACCAGTGGTAAAGGAGTGGTGTTGTTTTGGCTTGGGCTTTTAATTTAGGAAAGACTGCATTGTTATGGCTCAAATCAACCTTTTGTCTGGGCATGCATAAATCTGCAGAGAGAAAAGGAGAATTCCATGAGAGGTGGGAAGCCTCTTCATTCTGTGTTTTCTGAAATCTGGATAGACTTCATTCATAGTGGTTCCTGGTTTATCCAATGCCAACTCTTAGTTCTGGTTTGAATTTGGTTTGGGTTTGTTTTAATGGGGATATAAGAAAGGAGAAATGGACTTAACACACCCTTGGATTTCATTGCAAATAGGCTAAGGTCTCGTAGGCCTTGGAAATAGGGCACATGGAGTTAGCTCTGAGTTTATCTGTGTGCACTTGCTTGTAGTTTTCTGCCTTCTCTGTTGATGTTTAGGTTCTCAGGAGTCAGAATTTAGGATTTTGCAATGGGATTAGGAAATACTGAAGTTCTGCATTCAGCCAGGTACCTGTTTCCTGTAGCACGCTACTGTGCAGTTAAGCATAGCAATTAATTTTGGCACTGAATTATCCTTTTTAGTTCCTGTTCATTAAAATCCAGGAACACTTTTAATGCTTTGCAACACTTTTGTTCACAACCTTGACAGATAGAAGGATTTGAGGAAGTTCATAAACTTCTTGCTAGTGATAACATTTTGTAGTTTTCCAGCAGCATGGAAAGGTCACTTGAGGATGACATTTTTACTCTCATGCGTAATGCATGAGGTGAAACACTGTGTGCAATTGATGATGATGATGGCTTGGCTTTGCAAATGAACGTTTGGGAAGGGCTTTACCCATGCTTACTACAAGCGCGATTGTCCTGGGTTCAGCAGTTGCAGTCATTTTTATCCTTCCTAGTAGCTGGTGCAGCGCTGTGTTTTTGACTTTCAGCCTGGGAACAGTGTTGGTAACACCGATGTTTTTAGTTACTGCTCAAATGTTTAGACTGACCAAGGACTTTGTGAACCTCATGCTCTGCCAGGGAGGAGGGGAAGCTGAGAGGAAGCAGAGACAGGACACCGACCCAAACTAGCCAAAGAGGTATTCCATACCACAGCACGTCATGCCTAGGATGTAACTGAGGGTTTCCTGGAAGGGCTAGTTGACTGCGGGGTTAAGACTAAGTATCGGTTGGTGCCTGATCGGGCAGGGTGGGGTGAGTTATCTCTTGGTGGTTGGTGAGGTGTTGTATTTTCTTCCCTTATTTCCTTTATCATTATTATTATCGGTTTAGCAGTAGTGATTTGTGTTATACCTTAGTTACTAAACTGTTCTTATCTCAACCTGTGGGAGTTGCATTCTTTTGATTCTTCTCCCCATCCCTCAGGGAGCAGGGGGAGGGCAAGAAAGGGGGGAGGGGGTTTGAGTGAATGAATGAGCTCAATGGGGCTATAATGGGGCTATAATGGGGATCTAAAAGGCAATAATGGGGTCTATGGGGCAATAATGAGGCTATAATGGGGTTCTATGGGGATATCGTGGGGCTCTATGGGGCAATAATGGGGCTCTAAGAGGCTATAATGAGGATCTATGAGGCTATAATGAGGCTCTATCAGGCTATAATGGGGCTCTATGAGGCTATAATAATGTTCTCTGAGGCTATAATGGGGCTATAATGGGGCTATAATGGGGATCTATGAGGCAATAATTGGCATCTATGGGGCTATAATGGGGTATAATGAAGCTTTATAGGACTGTAATGGGGCTCTATGATGCTATATTGGGGTCTATGAGGCTATAATGGGACTCTATGAGGCAATAATGGGGCTCTATGAGGCTATAATGGGGATCTATGGGGCTATAATGGGGCTCTGTGAGGCTATAATGGGGCTATAATGGGCTCTATGAGGCTATAATGGGGCTCTATGTGGCTATAATAGGTCTCTGATGCAATAATGGGGATCGATGAGGCTATAATGGACCTCTATGAGGCGATAATGGGGCTCTATGAGACTATAATGGGGCTCTATTGGGCTATAATGTGGCAAGAATGACCTTTATGGGGCCATAATGGGTCACTGCCTTCCTGCAGTGTCATTTCTCTGATTGGAGACAGAGTTAAGGCTAAAAATCAACTTGTCTTAGAATCACAAAATCACCACATTTGAAAAGACCCTTGAGAATATCGAGTCCAGCCATTAACCTGTTCCTAACAAGTCCACACGCTGACCATGACAACAACCCTGTGGGATACCCTCTCTGCATGGTCACCAACAACAACTGGGACTTTACATTGAATTTTACACCCTATCAAAACCTCAGAAACATCCTTGCATAGATCATGGGACCTAAACACATTTAACAAACTCAGGCAAACCTGACAGCTTATAAAAGCAGCATTCAAATAGGCAGTGCACTGGAAAGAAAGTCAAAAAAAAAAACCCCCAAACTTGGCCTGTCCCACTAAAACCAACCAAAAAGCCCCCAAACCCTTACATTTATTTTTTTGCTCTTTATTATTTTCATTTCCCTTAACTACATCTAGAGTTTTGTTTTCCTTATGCTTGTTGTTCAGCAGCTCCACAGACTGCATGTTCTGGTGTATGTTGTCAACCGTAGATGCTCACAGCGTATTTCTGATGCTTTGTTTGTCAGTGAATGGTGATAAGACCTCTCTCACCTGAGATTTTGAGTATCTGTGTGGTAGGCATTACATTGGAGTTAGTTGTCTGGCACTTATTTAAGGGACTGGAGAGAAACAGTGATTTGCAAGTGCCAAACTTAGGATGAAACAGATCACATTTCACAACTCTTCTCTCTATTGCTCATTAATTGGAGCCTAAAGAAATGGTTCAAGTGTAAATTTCTGCATTGTAGACATCTAAAAAGTAATGTGAAAGGAATTCTGCTGTGCTGTGGAGGTGCTGAGAGCAGGGAAGATAGGATCCGTTTCTTCTGTTGTCAGAAAAGCAACCTCTGTCACTTTGGTTTGCTTTCCATCCCTTATTTCTGGCATGGTTCCCCAGACTTTCCAAGTCAGAAGATGACTCGGAATTCCTGATCACTTGGATGTGTGAGGGGCAGCAATGCCTCCTTATGCATCTGGATTGATGGTCTTTTGCAGCTGTTTATCCTTCAGCTGGAAGGCGAGAAACACTGGTGGCTCTATAAATCAACGGTGCGTTTAGTTTGGGAATATAATATAGAATCAGAAGACAGGATTGGGAATCCCAGGCATGAATTCATATCAAAGGTATTATAATTGAATTTTCTTATGCAGGAATGCATAAGAAACAACTTATGCAGGAAACAACTCCTAGCTACCTTATCTATGTCTACCAAAATGATCCTTAAGTTCCAGGCATCCAAGCGCCCTCTTGGAGGAACTGCCTGCTCCCACAACTGTGTGCGGCCCCGGCTCCCCAGGAACGGGAACGGGACGGGACTGCGGGCGGGGGGCGGCGGCGG
>JBCJKH010032183.1:0-13818 GCA_039877255.1 Loriculus beryllinus
TTTCAGTGTTCATAATACCTACATTCACAAGTGGATGAGGCTTATTTACATTTTCCTGTTCTGACTGATTGGTGTCTCCCTCCTTTTTCTTCCCAGTGGATGCAATTGCATGTTTCTATAACCCATGCAAAAGTTATCCCATAAACTGAAAAACACAGGCATGACAGCCCTGAACTGCTGTCGGAGGATGCCCTGGGCTGCCTGCTCACTCTCTGCCTCTGCAGCAGCCTCAGGGATGCTGTGGTTCCTCAGGGATGTATCTCAATGCCACTCTGCCTTGGCAAGCAGCGAGTGGCTTGGCACCGCTGCCACGAACCAGATGTCACTCCCTGTAATGCTCTCCTTGCTCAGCCAAACTGGCAGCCACAGGCTGGTGTGGAAAAGCTCTATTCCTTGTCCAGCTGTGCAGGGTGCAGATGTATGCACCAGAGTGGTGTTGACACAGCATGGAAATGCCTGCTAAGGGGTGACATCATATTTTCATTGTGCTCCATGTCTGGATGGGTGACAGGAATGGGCTGGTGCTCTAATCCCAGAATAAATTGCAGCAGGCAGAGCTGGAGAGTCTTAATCCATCACAGGAAGCTCTTATCTTTAGATAGATGCATGCAGGCTCAAGCTACAGAGAAGATAAGGTCCATTTCTGACTGGACAGAAATATGTAAGGCTGTTTGGCAGACACAGAAGAAGTTCTTTTTTGATCCTTTAAGAGCCGATGTTGAAACAGAAGACAGCAATTCAGAACCAAGGCACATCTTTCACGATCTTAAAATGTTTAGATCTCTGTGCTTTATCCCTTTCTGGCTTACACCATCCAGATAACATGAGGGTTAAACTGATGGTTTAACATGATGGTTAAACTCACCTGAAGTATTTCCATCTGCATTTCTGCATTTACTTTTTATGTTTCCCTGCTTTTATTTTTCTCTCCATGATGGCTGAGATTCAGGGTTTCTAACCTCCACAGCTACTTAAAGCTGTCCCCTCCCACTCTGCCCCCCCCCCCCAGACATGGCAAATGCCGTCCTTGTGCAGGGAACTGGAGCCAAGCACATAAAATACAGGTGAAGTATAAAACTACACAAAGAAGTATCTCAACAGGATTTTGACAGTATGGCTGGCTCCTCTCAAAATGACTGGGAGATGAGAAAAGACTGGCCCTGGCTGGGAGAGAGGAGAGGTCTGAGGAAGCTATGATATCATGCCACTTAAAATATGGAGTTCACATCTGGTCAACCCATTATAGAAAATATATGGTAGCACTTAAAAAGGTACAGGAAGGGTCAGAGAGCAAACCCCATCACTAAACAATATGAAAAATAGGAGACAACACAAAAGAGGAAAAGTGGGGGCAGAGAAAAAAAGAAAGAAATAAATCTATACTGATTGTGAGGAAAAGAAGTTAACGGTGAATTTAATTAGAGCAAATACAAATGATCAAGCATGGCAGGTGGTGGAGTAAAAGGTTATGAAATGACATGAAAGTATTAGCCTAGAAGGAAGGGCAGTTATCCCAGGAAGTTACCAATGTGTGAAAAGAGGACCCCCTGGTTTGGGGATCACTGGCGTGCTCAGAGGTGGGTTTGGGGTTTCCATCATGCAAACTTCACTCAGCTGCAGCCACTCCATGGTGATGCTGGACATGGCTGTTAACTGGGAACAGGGAGCTTGGTCTCACTTCATGGCCCCCTACCTCAGGCTTTGCTGTCCAAGAGGTAACCTGGGGATGAACCCAAAGAAAAGCAAGGGGGTATCAGGAAAGGGAAAGCTGGATGAATGAAAGTGTGAGATGGATGGAAGGAGAACAGCCTGTGGAAGAAATGGCTATGCAGGTCAGCAGTGTGAGGGGAGGGAAAATAAGAAAGGAGGCAGGAAAACAGCTGGCAAAATGGAAAAAAGAGTGATGCTGCTGGTGTGGAAAAGCAGTGTCAGAGCAAGATCAAGATAGTGGGAATATGCTGGAAGAAGCAGTAGGAAAAGATTATAGGGAAGAACAGAGGGAGGAGCAGGTAGGGGATGTAAGGGAAGGAAGCTTTAAAGAAGTAAAGGGAGAGAGGGATTGTCCTGGTTTTGTCTGAGGGCAAATAAATTAACAGAGTAAAGCCAAAACCACAGCTCTGTGCTATCTACTAGGAAGAAAATTAATTCTATCCCAGCCAAAACTAGGACAGGGATGTAACAAGAGAAATGATGAAGGAGCAGCAGTGGGTGAGGAAAGTGGCAGAAGATGTGTTTGGTCTGGGAGGAGAAGAGAGAAAACAGACTAGAGAGTGTCTTTGGAATGCAGAAAGAGCTTTTATCTATAGGAGAGATTTTAGCAGACTATGTTTGGGTTTTTGGTGGTTTTTTTAAGACAAAGAAGAAAAAGTGAAAGATTAAATCTGTTCAGGATAATGTCAACTAAGGATAATCTTTCCTGGTTTACACTCTTCTTCATTTCCAGCTTTCCTAATGCACAATGGGAAAGGCATAATTTTTTTTGTCTCTTTAGAGTATGTCTATCCCCAGATGCTAGCAGAGGTGCACTGTATGTTTTCTGCATTCACGTATGCAGTATACAACACTGTGGTGCACTGTAGTGGCATAAAGATACCGCCAAGGCAAATGACTTAACATGTTACAGATGTGAGAGACAAAACAAGTGGTTTACTTCATCCTAATGGAGAACTGGAGTCCAGAGATGATGGATAACCTGACCAAGGTCACTCCAGAGGTCTTCAGCAGAGCTGGGGTGTGAGCTGAGCTGCAGGTTTTCATACTGGTTTAACTCTCAGCTGACCTGACCTATCTTCTGGAACTCGGCTAGTAACCATACAGGCTACTACTTTGAAGAAACTCAGCTAAAGAAATGTGAATTTTTTAATTGAGAAAGCAGTTGGGTTTTTTTCTCTCCTCTTTGCTGCATTTTAAGGCGCGGGCTTTTCAATCTAGTTGCCTGTGGACCGTTCATGGAAAGGAAAACTGCAATCAAGAAGGTTTGAGCATCTCAGGGAGGTGAACAGTTGTAATGGGCACTACTGTGCTTAAAGCAAAGGCTCAAAGCAGCTTCCTTATAAATCCTGCTTTAAAACATTGCGTATCAATTTCTTACTAGTGTTTGCCCTTCTGCTGACTACCTAGAAAATAAAATACAGAAGTGTGACAGAATACAGAAAGGCTAAGCTACAGATTTATGAAACTGTTGCATTTTAAACTTCAATAGAGTGTTATGTTTTCTTTTATTGTCTTAGAAAACATGTTTTTCCCTAATTGGTCGAAGTGGGATTAGTAGCTGTGAAAGCCATGCACTTTACAAAGCCTTCTGGGAGCTTACAAAATGAGGATATTTTCACACATATTGGTGGAATCCCAGCTCACGCAGCTTTCCGTGGTACAAACTGACAAGGAGCTGGAGAAATATGAACACAAAGACCTCCACGGTCTCTGCAGTTTTTGAACAGTTGAGCCTGTCCCTCCCTCTGTTTCTGTGCCACTGTAAATGACCCTGGACAACCACCACGAGCCCTTGCCATGGTCCTCTCCTACCATCTATGGCTGCTGCTTGGAGGTGAAAAGACATCTGTCATAGGATCAGAGGGCAATTCAGGTGGGAAAACAGATTAGGCTCCTGCAGTACCTCACTTTTTACTGGCCTCCATACAGCCCCTTAACTGTTACCCACTATCCAACCAGTTTCTCACTCATCCCAGCCATAATGTTCTAATTTGGAAGCAAGAATACTGTAGGGGACCGTGTTGAAAGCCTTCCTGAAGCCAAGGCAAATAACAACCACTTCTCTCCCTTCACCCACAAATCCAATTGCCTTATGATAGAAGGCAGTCAGGTTGGTCAGGTGTGACTGATCCTTAGTGAACGCATACAGACTGTCCCCAGCCACCTTCACCTCCTTCTCTGCTGCTGTGAAGGGATGTCATGAAATGCAGATGTCTCCTCTTGAGCCAAAGTGTCACCAGGGACTGTGTCAACCCCACAGGTCATAATGGATCTCTTTGTGCCCTGAAAGTCTCCTGGGCCCACCTCCCTCTTCCTTCCCACGTGGTGGGTCTTTCCTGGAGTTGGGCAGGCTGTTGCAGGGCATGGGTTCATGGAGACATGGTTGCTCAAAGTGCACCAGCTCGTGCAGTTTTACAAAGCAGCCTGTGCTCAGCAGGGAGCACAGAAGCTGACCAGTGCCTTTTAAAACTGTGTGATTTAAAACCTGCAGCCATACATACTTAAATGCACAGTCTCCTTTTTCCTAAGCTAATTGTGACCTGCATTTCATCATGAGCTTCTTTCGGTCAGGAGGAGGTGACTCTGATGAACTGCTTTTGTAATCTACTGACTGCTCATGTCAACTTGAAGATCAGGAGCTTAGAAACCTGGCTGCTCGAGATGATCCCTGCTCACCTCCCGTCAATGAAGACAAGAGTAGGGCTTTTTTAATTCCCAGAGCACATTCCACTGTGGCACGTTTCAAACAGTAGTGGATGGAGGTTTCTGCTTGGTCCACGGCAATAGGCATCATTATTCCCATTCTGGAGCCCAAAGCAGAGACATGTGGAATAAATTGATCTAGATCAAGAAAAGAGTGTGAGGCAGGGTCAGGAAAAGAACTGGCAGCGTCTGGCTCCTTGTCATACACAACTTGTGGGCGTCCTTCCACAGGGATATTTCACCTGCACATGTCTTATTTCACTCCGACTACTGAGGGAGTCTGACATAAGTCAAAAATTCCCTGATGTATGCTCACAAATTTTGGAGCAATTTATATCCATAGCAATAAAAGCTGTATGCTGTTTATTTAGCAGGGCTCTTTTAATGCGCTGTTTGTTTTTTTTTATAGTCTGTGTCTTCTTCATATTGTAATCATATTAAAAGAGCATTCTTTTCCTGGAATAAAGAGGTAATGATTCACAAGAGGCATAATTATTCCATGCGGTGCAGGCAGGATGCTGCAGAAAAAGCTGTCTTCTTTATGCGTAAGAGGCTTTTATTGCAAGTGTTCTACACAGTAATTAAATCCCTTTGAATGAGGAGGCTTGATTGGATTTTCTTTGGTTTATTGGGAGGAGTCTGAAAAGCAAGGTATTTAGCTCAATTGCTATACTATTTTGGCATCTGTCAGAGGTTAGGGAGAAAGGTTCAGTGTCTGATTCCCATTTCTCTTATGCTAGTGTTACAGTAGCTGAACTCCATTGAATTCAATTGAATAACTCCCTATCTGTATTTGTGTGAGAATCAGGCTCAAAAATCCTCAGCAGAAGCAGCAGGATACCTGAATGCATGCTGTAAGAATCCAAATTATCTAAGGGAAAAAAACTCGTGCTAAAGGAAAGTTATCTGCAGTTGCAAAGGCAAGTGACCAAAGCAAGGAAACTTCACATTTACAGCCATCCTTCCGATCTGATGTTTGCCTTATGGCAAGCACAGCCTTGGCCCAGAATGGGAAAAAGTTTTAAGACAACAGCAAGAAAATGGAAAGTCAGGCAATTGTATAATAAAAATCTGTGCTGTGGCTTGACACACGAGCCAGGATGCTGGCATGGCACAAATCTTGAGTATTTGAGTTGTCAAACTAAATCATGTTTGTTTAACATCAACTTCTGTACACATCTGCCAAGGGATTTTTTTCAAAGGAAAAGAGTAAAACGTAAATTAAAAGGAAAACTATTATACACAGTCTCAACATCTATTAGCAATGAGGTTTGGATCTTGTAATATAAATTACAGCATAAATTCTTCCTGTTACTCAATAAGGCTGTCCAATACATCAGGAGAATAGCGGTGCTCAGGCAGGGAAGGAGATGTGTAACACCACAGGGATAATTTCACCCTGATCAGATGTCTCTGGAAGGAGACTACGCATGATGAGGAAAGTGGCATTTCCAAGAGCTCAAAAAACGTCATGGGGCAATGGGAAGCACTTTCCTAATCCATGGGCTCCGTGCCTACCACATGTTAGCACCTTGTTTCATGCAGTGACAGTGGGAATCTCTGAAGTGCAGCTTGCCGGTATTTGCAGGGTTTATGTGAAGGTTTGCATCTCAGAGAGGTTTCCACACTTGTATCCCTGTGGTGATGGTGATCATAGTGGTGGTGGAGAGGGTCCTGGGGCTGGGTGAGGGGAGAGCTGGTTTTCTGGGAAGAACAGCAGTGGGAATGAGGAGGATGAAGATCTTTCTTTGACTGTGTTTCATGAAGACTAAAAAAGCAAGTAGGAAGGAGCTTGGATATCAAGGCCTGTTTGGATGAGACTGAGACTGTACAGAAGAGTACGATGACACAGATATAGGGGTCTCAGTCCAGACAGCAAAGCAAGATTTACCTGGACCTAGGTCTGAGGGGAATTGGCAAAAGTTTGTCTACTGCAAAACCTGGGGTTAGACCTACCTCATGCCCATGCGTTAGACTGCCATGCAATGGGGAATATAGGTCTCAAAAATAGTGCAAAATTGAGAGTCTGAAAAGCAAAGTGTTTAGCTCCTACACAGTCTGCAAAGTGCAACACAGAGGAGAGGAACTGGAGCAGTGATTTGCACTTGACTATGATGCCATCACACGTCTGAGCAGGAGCTGAGTCTGAGTGACTCACACATCTCTACCCATGATAAACCCTGGGCATGCTCATCAGCCATCAAGCCTCTTCTCCTTGTGGGATATCAGGTCTGATGGACGTCTGCAGCTGAAGATACTTTCTGATTAATTTTGGCAATTGCAGCCAGAAAGCTTTGGTTTATTACCTTCACTCCCTCCTACTGACTGCTAGGCGTTATGAACCCAACAAACTGCCTGTCCTGTTGTTCTCCTCTGCCTTCTTCCTTTCAACATCCATGTCTTTAAATGAAAGACAGAGCAAAAAATAGCTGCCCAGTCCTCCAGACTCGGTGGTATTCAGGGAGCACTAGGAGGCAAATGGGTCCTGCCAATCAGTGTCCTTGTACTTTACAGAGAATATTGACATGAGCTGACAGATGAGTCACATCAAGCCATGTGACAACAGGATCAGTAGGATCCTGTGGCTGTGCTTCCCTTTGTTTTTCATTAATTTTCAGCAAGGATCCCTCCCAGAGCTAGCTGTCTGTACTGAAAGTTGAAAATGGAGTTAAGCTTTTTGCCAAAAAAAAAAAAAAAAGGAGGAAATTTTGGCAAATATATAAATAACCTTTTTTTTTTCAGGGACTTAATTAAAATTGTTTCTGTTTTACTGATGTTTCTTTCGTGTCTTGGCTTCCTGAGCAGAAACTTTCACACCTGAGGACTATGTGGCTGATCCTGCAAACATGAAGCGGTATAGTGTGGATCCTGCTGATTCTGCCTTCAGTTGCATGGGCTCCATGTATTCTATGCGGCAGAGTCCTGCAGATGGACGTCCTGCTGGAGGCTCCTCTTCCTCCTGTAGCCATCGTCCTGCCCAGATGTCTTCAGGGGGGTCCTCATCTACTGGCCTGCATCATCAAACTTCCAGCCCAACAAGGAACGGGACCTATCTTGAAGGAAACAGAAGTGGTAATATCGTATCTTCAATTTAACAATGTGTGTTGCTATACTGATGCCATGCTGGAGTCTTAAGTCACTCCTAGATTCCACAAGAAAATTAGTGAGATGGGTTTGGGCTGACATCCATCCAGAACACTCACATTTCCATTTAGAAGGAGAAATAATAACCTATGTAAACACAAAATCAATCTGTTTATCACTGAGTAAAAAGGGGAATGTTTTCTAATGCTGTTATTGTGTAAACATATATTATGTATAATTGTGTGGCAATCATAACTGTTATTATCAACTTGCAAATATANNNATTAATATATAAGGCATTCCTCCCAAAGACTGATACTGCCTACAGACAGGTATCTGTTATCTGTGTGGCACCAACTGTGTACAAGATACAATGCCAAGCAAATCCAAATGTTAGTGCCCACCTCAAAGCATTTTAGCAAAAAGGGGTTTTTTGCTTAAAAAAAGACTGCCCAGAAAAACATGTATTTTTAGAAATCATCCAGCTCACTGCTCAAGGCTCTTTTATCCCTCAGGAAGCAAAGTCACAAGAAGTTTATCTGCAAATTCAAGGGATGCCATGGGAACCCCTGCATTCAACAACTCTTCTTCTTCCTTCCCTTTGTATATTCGTTCATAAATCTGTAGGATTTATGTTTGCTGGGTCAATCACTGTGACCGTTAGCTATATTTGTTATTAGCCATGATATTTTTTTTTTCCTTCTCTAGGAATGTCCTGGGTCACCAAACACGTTAGCTAATTCCCTGGACTTCTGTTAACTTTGTTTGCATTTTCCAAGTTCTCCATTAAAAGGTTTTTATCAGTAGTGATTCCAACAGCGTCTTCACCCCTTACTAATTATTCAAACTTCATTCATGCATTTTTCATCTTCAAGACAGATCTAACAAAGGAGTTGAATATCTCAGCCGTTTTTAAGTCATTAATTTCTGTGCCTTCCTCATTTATTAATAGAACCTGCTGTCACTCTGGTTTTACTTTTTTAATCTTCTTAAATGTTCAATAGCTACCCAAACCCATTACTCACTTTGCTCTTGTTTTTGTACAGTTGTTTCCCTGGTTTACCCCTGTGTTACTCTATTATACAGAACACAGATAGGTGTTGGGTTCTCATAATATTTTTTTTTCCTTTACTTACAGTCAAGTTTACTCAAAGCAAAGTGGATAGTATAGAGTAGACAGTACAGAATTGCACTACTGCAAACAACTTGGAAAAGGTTGTTACTAAGAACTGGTGGCCTAAAGTACAAAGAAGAGGAAATGAAAAGCCACTTTCTTTCAGATCTTGTTCAGTGCTTCTCAGGCTGGCGTAATCAGGTACTGAGAGCACAAAGAGGCTTGCTGTGCACAGGATTCATTTTCCCTTCTCCCAGTGCTTCCTCAGAGCCTCCTATCAGAACTGAGACCCTTTCGTCAAGTGTTTCAGTTGGCAGCTGTGAGAAGCCAAGATTTTACAATGTTATTACTTGCTCACTTTGAAAATCTGTCTTATTCTGCTTGGAGTCAGTCGTTATCTCTTCGTAGTATGTATGAAGGGTAAGAGCAGTTCAGAGCAAAGGTCTGTCTAGCCATGCATCCTGTCTCCAGCATGAGACAGCAGCACACCCCAGGAAAGAGATAAGTGCAGAGATGGTGGTACTTCCTCACTACCCAATCCACCTTCGGAAATTTGTGGTTCAAGGACTTCCTGAAACAGAGGTGATGGATTCATATTTAGCAACCCTTCATAGATTTTTCTTCCCTGAGTCACTCAGTGGTTTATTGAATGTATTTTACATTTTCAGCATCCACAAAATGCCCATGCTTAAGAACGTGTTGTGTGGAGAAAAGGCTTGGTATCAAGGGTTTGAAAGATTAAAATCAGAACTCCTTGAGCTTGCTCAGCTGCATTACATTCCCTTCTTGCTTCTGACTTAGAATGTCATTATTTCCCAGCCTCAGCCAATGTCTTGTGAAAGCTCAGGATGGTCCTGAGCAAGAACCTAAGTTTCAGGAAACAGCTCCATCTCTCTTATCATGACTTCCAACAAAATCTGCAGTCTTCACAAAATAAAAGCCTAAAAGATGGCATGTCTTTTTTCCAGAATTGAACCAGCAGAGAAGTCATAGAATGTCCATGCAATAGACTTTGCAGGTTCCTATATTTCTCCAGCTTAAAAGATATTAAAGCACTTTGAGGAGGAAAGAAGAGATTGCTTTTGCCTTTGAACAAGATATCCATGACATGTGGGTGTTTCTGAAGCAGTTGCAAGTGAATTTAAGCTGCTAAATACATTTTGGGGTAACAGGACTCATCCCAAAACTGCTTAGTATTTTTTATGTGACAAGCATTTGACACTTGTACAGACTAGCTCCTCCGGGACCTTTGGGTTATTTAGCCATCTCAACAGGAAAGCCTTCCTAAAATTGACAGTTACACAGTGAACATCATGAAAATGGTTATGAATTCTTTGATATTGCTTATTTATATTTCTTATCAATTTATCCCAGTATCAATTATCAATTTATCAAATTATCAAATTATCAATTTATCCCAGTATCATCCATTGTTGATTAGGGTCTGCCACAGAGGTACATGCAAATGCATTTTGGTTCACTGTCAAGGTCTCTAACAGGGGGAATAGCAATCCCCTGTGCCCCACCAATGTAGAGCAGCACAGAAAGCTAGTGCACTGTCGTGCCACCACCACCATCCATCACATTTCCTCCTACCCACTCAACTGCTTTCTGCAGACTCCAGCAGAGATTCTCCGGCAGTCCATGGCAGGATTTGGGTCCTCTGGGGCAGAGAAGAGCCATTTGATCTTGGACACAGCCAGGCAGTTTTCAGGGGCTGTGATGGACAACACAGTAACATCCATGACGTTGAGGTGCCCACAGATTCATTACAATATCACTTCTAGCATTAAAGAAACCGTGCTGTTTCCAATCACAGCCTGATTTCATCTCCAACTCCATTTGCAATAGCATCACCTGTGTAACACCGGAATTCCCATAGCAGAGTCCTACAAAGCATTGCCTGCTCCTCCTTAAAATTAGACACCCTATTTCTTCACAGCTATCAATTCTTTCATCCACCATGCTGCTTCCACTTTTACTGGCAATTCAGACTTTTAAAAATACATATCCTTCTGGCCTGAGTGCAGCCACACTGAAGTTTGATTGCTGGCTTTGCAAAAATCTCTCTTGCAAAGGTCTTTGGAATCTGTGCTCTCACTACGATGTTTCTGTTTTTCCTCTTTCTATGGATAATTTATATGCTGCTGAATCATAAGTAAGCAAGGATGAGTAAGTAGTGCATGCCGGTGTCTGTTCTTAGCCTTCTCAGTTTGCATACTTACAAGGCAGAGAAGGGCAAGACTCATTAAAAAGAAGAAGAATTTCTCTCTGAAACCTCAAACCAATCCTCTTTATTTATGGATAGTTTTGGAAAACAGCTTGCCTTATTTATCATGGTGGGCAAATATAATGGAAAAACCCATAACCATAAAACATATCTCAGTGCATAGCAGAACATGTCTTTCAAGCAGAATGGATGAGATTAAACCTCAAAGCTCTCATTAATGTAATCAGAAGCTTGATGCCTAATTCTCCATGATTATGCTAAAAAATTCTGAAAAAAAAAAAAAATCTCATTTCAGAAAGCCAGTTGGGGCTGCTAACAGATAAACATGCACTTTCCTGTCATCATTTGCCAAATTGAAGCTCTTAAATCAGGGAAGGAATAGTCAAGGACATCATAAACCTTTCCAAGCCTACTTACATAACAAACAAAGCCTTTATTCCAAGTAAGGATTGTGTGTTCAACCATAATATAATAACCTTAACCTTGCCCTGTAGCTTGTTATTTTAATGTGGATTTTATTATCCAATATTATCAGTTAATTATTATCACCTGAGGGCCTTTGTTAAAGAGGCAATCCTGCTTGCTAATACATTTATTTCCTCAAAACATTTGTGGGTGTAGGGTTTGTAGTTTCTCTTCTTCCAGAATAATGCTGAAAGCACCCTGTGGGTGCCGGATCCAGCACCTCCCCAAGGTGCTGGCAGAGGAGCTGCTGACAGCATTGCAGGGCTGGGTGCTAGGTGCCACGTCTTTGGCAAACACAGCATGCTCGTTAATTTTTTAGGACATTTACAGCTTGAAAGTTTCGATGCTTTCAGGGAGCTGCTTGGTTTCTCTTTTTTGTTTTTTCTTGGTTTTCCTCTTTTTTCTTTTTTTTCTCTGCAAAAGAGAGGCAAAACAAGAAAAGCCAAAATAAATATTCAGTGCCAGCCCATGGCCACATCTCATGGAGCAGGATGATGCTCTTGCACCATGTGTACAGTGCCAGGAGCACGAGCAGTCGCTTTGTTGATGGGACAAGAACTCTGCTTGGTGGTGCACAGCATCTCCTACAAGTGCTTGCCAGTGCAAATTGATGTGCTAAGCCCAATCTTTTTCTCAGAGCTCAACATTCCCCACATCTATGAATATCCAGTAATTGTGTTCTTCCTCATGCCTGCTTTTCTGAAGCCTCTCCTCTTTTCTTGCTCGGTGTGCCATAGACTTTTAGAAAAATGTCTTCTGCTCTGAAGTCTTCCTCCTGTCCTTGTTTATAGTGGGAGGTGATTTGTTTTCAAAACAATTCCCATTTCTCTATGCCTTTGAGGGTCTGCTACTTCTGCTTAATTTCAGAAGATCTGCTGCTCCTTATTACCCGCTCCAGTGCAATCAGAGAGCCTTTTAAAATTTCATTCCCACCCCCTTCCCCTGAGGCAAAGAAATCATTTAGGCCTGCAGCAATATTAAAGTTCATCTGTCACTCCCTTTCCACTCTTATCTATCAATGACCATACTCCCTCTGGGCTCTGTTTGTTTGCCAAGAACATGTTTAAGGAGTCTGTTATTTATCTTTCCTTCTTTTGCAGATTTAGCTCCGTTTTAGCATTGGATTTCCTTGTCATGCCTCTGCAGCCATTCAGCTGTTGACTTTCTCCCTCTCCATTCTCCTGCTCAGGAAGGTCCAAGAACAGAGGTGGGGGGCAGAGAAAAGCCTGTGTGGGGTCATAGCTCAGATCGAGCCACATCTTTCCATAGCCTTTGCAGGGCTTTAGCCACAGACCTGATATCTCCAGTCATTTCTACATTAGGCAATGGTCTTGACTGGGATGCCTGGAGACCTTCCCCTGCAGAGGAACCTCTTCACTCTCCTTCCTGACACGGCTTCAGACAGGAGGGGGAAGTGCTTCCCTCTGATTACCTAAATTTCCATATCCCATTCCATTAATTTGAAAAATTTTTGCCACCTGTCAAAAACAGGAAATTAGATTTGACCTAGATTATGGTCTCTAAAAATAATTATTGGTCGCGAGCACTCCCATCTCTTTGTAATCCGAGTATTCATTATCATCTTGATTAATTCTGATGACAGGATGGCATAGGATACCCGGGAGACATAAGACTTCCTCATTTATCTACTTCTTAGGTTGAGTGTGAATACCTTCAGATAAGAAAAAATGTATAGTACTTGCCCTGCTGCCATCAAACACTTTCATGCTTAATATAATCTTCTAGCAAAGTGATGCTATTGAAACAAACCCTATGCCTTTGTATAGACATGAAATGATTCATTTTCTTTTGTAAACAGAGATTACACTTAGATGTGTAAAATATGATGTTAAAAAGCCAAGCAAAATAAACAATAAAATACATTTTAAGAGGTACAGAAAAACAGATTGTTTCCAGACTTCCCAGCTACGAACTGTGTTCCAGATATTTGTCTGCAAACTGGTGGTATCCCCATTTTACTAACAACATTTAAATGTAGCCCTTACACACAACTCAAATAACACAATTTATTAAAAAACCAGCAGAGTATCCAGGACTGGTCTTTAGGCAGGTAAATAAAGATGAAACAATCTTTGAAGAGTTAGTATCTACACATAATTCTTGTTTTTGTATTATTACATTATACCTTTGGTAGGGATTTGAAAGGGTTATCTTCACGTGCTAGAGTCTGGCAGAGTTCTAGTCATGCGGTTTCTTTAGAAAGGTCATTTATATATTTGTCTTTAAAAAAATTAGATTTATTCTATTGATTGCTAGATTGCAAAGGAGTGAATAGAATTCCCCTGTCATTTCAACCTTTTCTTCTCATTCCCTCTTCCTTTCATTATAGATATTTCCAATACCTGTGAAAGCTTCCAACTGCTCTCAGGGCTTTCTATTCCCCTTTGCCCTTTCTTGGCATTTCTGGAAGCAGCAGGCTGCAGGCAGGAGTCACTGGTCTGGGGGCTGATCTCTCTGCACGCAGTGTGAATCCCAGGCTAAGAGATCG
>JBCJKH010032194.1:0-14997 GCA_039877255.1 Loriculus beryllinus
TAATGCTGTGAGTATCTAACACTACAAATCATTTTTAAAAGAAAACACTACTCATGACAATAAAGAGGTCATTAATGGGATATTATTTCTTATGTCTTATAAATTTTCATTTCATTTACTGTAACAGTCAAAACAGTAGCAGAATAACTGACAATGAAATAGCTGAAGTGGTGGGAAAGGAGAACTTTAGTATTGGCTATTCCACATAATATGATTTGAGACAGTGACATTTTCTTCCCTTTATTCATATGAAAACACAGGGCTTATTCATGCCTCTGCATACACTGCAGATGTGGTCCTCAGCTTTGCACAGCAGTAGCACCACTCCACACCTGAAATCTGACTCATCTATTCTTTCCAATTGTTACCTGACTGGAACATCATCTCTACAGGATAGCAACCTTCTTTGCAGCTAAAAAAGGGATCACTGTCTTTAAATCAGTCTGACACTCCATTATGAAGTGCCACTGTGCTCACTAAATTTATCAGACATCTTATCTCACAAAAAAAAATATTTCAACACTGGACTGCGCATTCAGATTGCTACGGCTGTATTTTCCACTTTTACTGACTGCAGACACTGTTTAATCTCTCTTCTATACAGAATCTCATTTGACATAGAACTTCAAGCAAGGTCATCCTTTACAAACACCTGTAACAGCTGTCCAGCCCCAACAGAATGAAGGGAACAAGTAGTAACACAGTATACTCCATGATACAACTGTTTAAGGACAGTTGTATCACTGGCTTTTTAAACTCCTTCTTTCACCATTGTTCTTCTAAATCATCTGTAATTCATTATCACAATGAGGCATTACAAGTGTCAAGCTTCATCAACCAGTCTTTTCATTTAAGGGCTGAATAACAATATTTCCAAGAGCAACAAGTTATAGCTATAGACATCCAGCATCTCAAACCTGAAAGCTAGATCCTCTAAGGCAAAACAGCAACAAAGAAAACAAAGCACACCCAAAACAAAACAGCTGTTCTGGATAGTTCTTCAGTCCTAGAACACTTTTTGACACCTCTGAGATTTAGAGGAGAGAATAAGAAACAAATTTCTCATCAAACAACAGGAGGGATTCAAACTACAGGAGTCAGAAGAGCTCAAGTACACTCATCTTCCTAATGACTTCTTTTGGATAGTGCGGATAAATAAACCATGTTTAGTCAACTGGCTTCAATTTTTCGATCAGTCACACTATCCAACATTTACAGCCACCAGATCTTAAAAAAACCTACACACTGCTCTAATTTCTTACCCCATTTTGTTTGGAGTTTGGAAAGCAGCACCAAAATATTGAGCTGCAGCATACAAGTGAAATTAAGCTTCAGAGAGCTTGTATCTAGCGCAGCCATACTTCCCATTTACACAGACTAATAATTTAAAAGCTCTTTCTAGACTAGTGAACAAATATGATTTGTCAAAATTCCTTAAATTCTACTCATATGGCCAGATTAATAGTTGAGTAAAGCTGCATTCAGGCTGTAGCTATCATTTTTAAGACTCCAGTAAGACTAAAATAGATAACAGAATAGAATTGATAACAGAACTACGCAAGCAGCAGTATTTATAAGCTAAGGCTGTGAGAAATTAGGCTTTGTAATTGTAACCCACAAGGAGCTACAAATACTTCAATTCTCAACACAGCCATTCCTTCAGGGAAGTCATAACCTGATCTTTCCGTATCTGCTACATTGTCTAGTTTCAAAGACCTTGACAAAGATGAAATATTGAAGTTCATTTTTAACTGAACAACAGATTCAAAAGCTGGAGGAGGGAGAAGAGGAAGGAAGGAAAGGTCAGGACAGTCCATCAGACGAGTTTGCTGGGTAGGGAGGAAGTCTAAAAAACAATCATACACAGATTTAAAGACTCCTAAAGAAAATGAAGAAAACCACCAGAACTACCAAGCAACAATTCAAAGCAAGCATTTCTTTTGACACTTAATTCTTACTACTGGATATATCTTTCAGGTAAAAGCAACATTAGAAGGTTTATTATTAAAAACTTAGACCCCTCGAAAACTCATGTATTTTGCATTTATAGGAAAACACAGATAAAAATAGAGACATAGGTCACCTGGCTCTAAAAGTGTGTGCTGTTCTGTTGATAAATATTATTCACATGTTGAGATTAAAGCTGGAAAAAAAAATAAAATGCTAAAGAAAATTCTGAAAGATAAAATCCCTAAACTTACACAAGTACTAAAAACAACATTCACAAATAATTTAAAAAGTGAAAAGAGAGAGAAAACACCTATTAACTTCTCCATCTACTGATGCTACTTTTTAAAAACCAAGTATCCAGTACTTTTTGCCAATCCCAAGCAATATTGCTTGGTGTTTCCAATCTTCTTACCCCTTTTTCCTTTTCATTCACGAACTCACACATCTCTACTCTGAAAGGATGTATCAGTCCTTTAAACCAGAGTTGAATTCTCTGATGCTCAGACTGATCAGGTGCCACTGAATCAAGCTGCAACACAAACAGGAGTAAGTTATAGCACTGGTTTCTTACATTGCTTTTGAAAGCTGACAGCTCAGCTTCCTCAATCTAACATAAAACCTGTTCCACTCCTGTATTTCACAAGGCTGTCCCCTTTCAATTTCCCTAAATGTTTCTGACTGTTGGCATTATAAAACCGAGTTGCTTGCTGTCAGCATTAGGTGCACCTGAAAAACCCTGCATATTATGATTTGGGATAGCCAAATTTGGCTCTGAAACAACGCTAAACACGATTGACATATTTTCTTCTACTGCTTCAAAGCTACACACCCAGCAACCACCAATTTTACAATTTTTTATGCTTTTGACTTCTTTACCATCAGCACTTAAAGCAAAGCACTCAAAAAAACCCCACACTTTAGGTCACATAACTACTTGTTGCAATGTCACATATTTATAAAACATGCTGAGAGTATATAAAAAGTAATCTCTAAACTTTCTTATACAGGAAGAAATGCCCTGATTAAAGCAACTGGGCAACAGCTTCTAAGCATAAGAACATAACTTGGTTTGTAATGCTTGTGCACAAAATTTTTGTTGGGTTTATTCCTGTATCATCTGCTTTCATTACTACAAATGGAATTCTCTTTTTTGGCTGGAGTGACTCAAAACAACAACTAGCCCATTGCCAATGATAACTGAACTGTCAGATGTAAATGGAAACTCCGAATTTTAAAATTATATTTAAGTTTGTGAAAACCAATAGAATATTGAGTAATTGTTAAAATTCATGACCTACAATAGCAACCATAGATTTTTCTGTTAATGGACATCTTTATAAGTATTATTATTTTTTTTAAGCAGGCTATTAGTTGAAATACTTTTCAGATACAATAGTAAGGCTGTCTTATTAAACACATGACTACAAACAACAGTTTTGAGAATAATCTTGGTTCATTGCCTGGTGGCAGTAAGCCTGAAACAGTACACACAGACAGGATGATCTATTAGTTCTGGACACAGGAAGACCTTCCATTTACAAAATCAACATACTAGAGGCAAAGATAAACTTACACACAACCTCATACACTACAGTTAACACTTCACTTTAATAGAAAATATTGATTCAGTCTTAAGCAGCAGTTTATTCCACTAGCTACAAACCACTGCTGCTAGCATCTCTGAAGAGAAAAAAGGCCATTCAATTTTTAGATTTTCAAATACAATTTTGTGCTGCTTTTCACAAATTTTTTTTTGTTTTAATCAATGGTAAAATTGTGTTTATTGAATAATGACTTCAAATAAAAGCAGAGTATACTTTTTTAAATCTAGGATACAAAGTCTTATAACAATTATTCAAGACTTGTCTACTGAATTTAGTATTCAGAGACAGTTCACTAGCAACCACGCTTTAAGCCTTGTGAATATCAAGCAGCACCTTGTATTTTTTAGTGTCCCTTTAAACAAGGATGAACCTGCATCTTCTCACACTAAACACTTGCAGGTTAAACTAGTATATTTTTCCTCTCCTGTTTAATTTAGATTTCTTAGCCCAGTTTTCTTACATGTTAATATATTTTTACTACCATCCTGCACTCTGCTAGGTTTCTGGATTAAAAAGTTTTGTTGATATGATTTTATTTTTATGCACTTTTCTATGCCGAGTGATTAAAATAAAGAAAAAAAGAGAAGCTTCCTTCGTACTGGATTTCGTATGCTTTTTCTTCCTTGACCTTCTTGCCAAATCAAAATATAAAGTACCTCTCGAACAGTTTACATACCTGATGGCAATTCTCAGTGATAATTCTGGGGAAAGATCTAGCTACCACCACTGAAAACTACCTCATACTGAAGATCTTGACCACATGAAGAAGAGCGAGCATACAAGGCAGGATCACAAAAGGTGATATGGGGAACATAATCTATCAACCCTCAGATGTGGTATCAAGAGTGCTCTCTTCTGAACAAAAGATATCGCTTCTCATTTTTTAACCACGTACAGTCATTTCTGTCTGCTTGCTAAATTCCAGGAAACTCTGTAGTGAGAGTAGAGAAAAAGGAATTTGAGGAAAATGCAGAACCTGCAGAACTGGCAGAGGCAGAGTTAAGACATTTTTCAGAAAAAAGGGTGTTGTTTGGAACAGTCTAGAGGGGGGAAAAAGGCAAGGGGGAAGAAAAATAGAATATACTGTTTAATCATAAAACTCAACACACACACACCTGAGGACAATAAAAAGAACAAAAAAAAAAGAAGAAAAAACCAGGACAAAGCTTCATACCCAGGTTTAATTATGGAAAAGAAAAGCATCTTGAGATTATTTCTATCATAAATTTTTATAAGGCAGAAGAGATCATAAGGAATGGTTCTCCAAAATCAAAAGAAACTTAGAGGTCTATACCACCAGGATCAAGAAAACACAAACCTATTGTGAAGTTCAAAATGAATCTTAAGCATTAATCTCTACAAATTATATAACTGTATGAATAAGACATATTCCAGATAAAAGTAAATATTTGTTTTCTTAAACAAAATCATTCCGTTGGAGATTAAATGAAATACTGGTTATTTTTACTTGACTTTGATTTCCCACATTTTCAACCCCTCAAAAGGAGAACTGCATCCCTGATGACAACGATTTCCTTTAAGATCAGTACAAGCTGCAGGGCTCTGAACTTTCTAGAAACAATACTGAAATCTTGTGACCTTTTGAAGAAAATAATGTCTTTATTGCCAGTCAAACACTAAAAGCATGAATTTATGTAGCTAGGTTAAAACAAAAAAAAAGAAAGAAAAAAAAGAAATAAATACAGTGTAGAAAGCATGAAATATACCAAGCCTCAGGGAACCCACATGACAGCGCTACTGGAAGAACACCACCACCTTCCTCCTTCGCACTACTGATAGATTGGACGTGTGTGCTTTCAAATGAAGGACAAGGTTAAAATTAGTTTTCCCTGCTCTTGCACCAGACTTCTCGTAGTTTGGATTCTTTATTCACTTTCTACATTGGTTCAGCACACAGAAGGCTGTGTTACACATGCACGCTGGCAATACATCTAGTCACAGCTGAAAAAAAGCTTAAAAAAAACCTTAAAGCTCATTGCTAATGCGCTCCAGATATCTAGTTCTGAATATGTAGAAAAGCAGACCTGGTTTTACCATACACACAATGTCACCAAGATTAGCCTGTGCACTGATCAACTCAACTAGCAGGAACCAAGGACATACATAAAGACAAATGAGCAGAGTTGGCAGACACAGAAGAGTGTGTGTCTCCAGGAGCTCTTCATCATGGCTGTGCTGAACAGACAACAGAAGAAGAGCTCTGCTTTGATGGATACAGCTCCGAGAAACGACTCAAAACTATTAAGAGTATACTTTCAAGCAGAGTTTCTCATGCCTTCAATCTAGATATCTATTAATCTCTTACCAAGTGCCAACAGAACACCACTTTTCAGTTTTAGTTTCCACTAAAGATAGGGCCAGACATCTCCAAGTGACTACTACATTACATATGCACCCAAGCTGCACAGCTATGTCAGCTATGACCCAGCTAAAAGTTTTGAATGTCAAGAACATGCAGGTACTGACACGTGAACCTAGACACCCTGCAAAAGCCTATTCTGCTAGACCATTTACACCAAGGCTCCACATGGCAGAGCTAACACACCCAAGAGCACACTGTAGCAGAAATGTTGTAACATATATGGATAACATATAGGAATGCAGTGGTCCTGGAAAGGTAGCAGACTTGAATCATCAAAAGGAAAATCTCTTGATAGCCTAGAGAGCTAAGACGTAAAGGAGTTTGCACCCTGTGAGGTTTTGCTTTCTTTAAAGCCACTGGAAGAACTACTAAATCTCATCTGTTAGGCTAAGATGACAGATGTGCAAGACATTTTAGTAAGTCAATTCTATTTTCTGGTAGTAAATACACTTGCATTTTCGTGATGCCTATACTGATCCCAAAGAAGGGATGTATTTTCTCAATAGAATGTTACTGTCTACACAAAAAATTGCCCTTAAAAAAAAAATAAAATAAAATTTGAAAGGATTTCATGCACACAAGAACTATGGAAACTGAAGGGATGGGAAAACCAAACCACAGTTTTAAAAGGCACAAAACTTTGAAATACACCATTTGTCCTATTAATTTTCCAGCTGCCTACTGCTTATGGGTAAAGCTTCAGACAGGTCTTTCTTCCTTGCAAGAACAGTAAGCAGTGAGCTTCTGTAACAAAACAAGAATCTGTTGGAAACAAACTAGATTTCCATCATAAGATTTCTGCTTCAAAGTCAAAAAAGGTTCATTTCAAAAGCCCACCTTTCCAAAAGCTATCACAGGCTATGAGATATCATTCTTAATTGTTCTACAGCACTTTACACAGCAACACTGACTAATATGACAAAAAAAACTCAACTATTTCTCCTTTTCCATTGGTCCCTCATGGTACTTTGATTAAGTCAAATGCCACAGTAGATGCATAACAAGTCCATGGCTGAACAGGCTTTTTGCTGCACAACCAGTAAACTGTATGGCAGGATATTCCTTCCATACCAAAAAAGCATTACAAGGGAGAGAACAGAAAATGAAATAGCCGTTCTGGCAGTCAATACTTCTGTTGTCCTGGAAAAACATACCGCATGTCATCCACCATGACAAATGTATTAATAAAGAAATGAAAAGACTAGAATCCTCAGGCTGCCAAGTTTCATTGCTGCACAAGAAAATCAGGTTTGGCTTTCTCTTACTCCCACTCATGATCTTATCAAGTTCTTGTATTAGTCTTCCAATGATTCATATCCAAACAAACGAATCTTCATGTTAAGTGATTTTTAATGAAATTACTACTGATAAGATTCAGAGATGTAAACAAGAAGAAGAAGTGCTTTATCAAAATAAGATAGGAAAAATGCAAGAAAATTGCTAACACTGAAGTTTCTGTATGAATGCTTATCTGTGGGTTGACAGCAATCCCGTTCTGAAAGCTACGTGGTTTAAGTTAAGCTTTAGTGGAAGTATGCTAGATACAGTTCTTGGTCTACCAATAAAGGCATTACTTGCTGAGACAATTCTGCTTTACAGATGACTGAAGAGCAGCTTGGCAAATCTGAAAGTTTCCTAATTTATTACATAAAAATATTTCCCAGTAACATTCCTTTCCATCTTGAGAAGGTGACTGTAAGGAAAAGGATTTTCAACTTCTGTTTTTAAAACCTTGGAGGAATGCATATTATAAACATTACTCCAATTATTTAAAAATAAAGCTGATAGAATATTACAGAATTGTCAAATGTAAAAGAAACAGCTAGCTTTCCCATGCAGTTAGTACATTCTAGGCTTTCTACATACTTTTTCAGCACTGCATCAAGGATTTAAGCATTTCTATGTAAAATGTTCCTAACATTGAAGCCTCTGCACACACTCACATTTTAATATTACATTTAGAGTTTTATTTTTTTTAAACAAAGGAGAACAGATAATCCTGACATTTTTTTCAAAAGAATTAGAAGGCTTCAGTACGAAGGCATGACAGCTATGTGTACTGCAACATGATTCATATCTGATGCATTAACTGAAGAGTGAGAGCTGAATTAAAATGTTAGGCCAATCTGCCAGCACAAACAAGAACTTCAGTAAATGGTAGTTTTCCTTTTAACTCAAAAGGCTGCGTTTTGGGCAGAATTCATGCCAGTGCCTTCACAATGACCCACAGAAGAACTACGCTCAGAGTTCACAGCTCACTGCTTGGCCAAAGGCCATCCTCTGCACCATGCAGAAGTTGGCAGTATATGCCTGCTCCGTGCTGCCAGCTCAACCATGCTCTCTGCCAGGAAGCTATTACTCTGTGAACATGCCTATGGGAGAGAGCAACCCATCAAGTTATTTTAAGAAACAACTGGTTAAAAGCAACAAGCATGGTGGACTACATTGCTCTCCTCCAACCATATTTTCTACCATTAATTTACTGCAGTCACAAGCAGCATCAGCTTTTGCTCCACTGCTACACATCACCTGGCCAAATCAATTCTGTGCAGTTTTGATGATATTTAACTGTTTCACAAACCAAAGTGCCTGGACATGTGCTCCCCAGTTGTGTTTGCTGTGCACGTCATCCCCCTCTTGGGAGGCTATTCATGACTAATACAACTTTAGCCTGATGTCTGATCAGCTCATCAGCAATAGATGATTTGTTAGAAAAATATACTCCTTCATTGCAGTCAACACAACTGGATAAATACAAAACCAAGCAACCCTTCACTTCCCTAGAGACAGCTCACATTGCACGGCCTACAGACTCACTTGTCGGCACACAGGAAGCTAAAGTAAGTATCTAGTTAAATAGCATAAAAAGCAGAAGACAGCCTAGCAGCCAGTTTTGCCCTCCATCTTGCACCCTGCAGCATGGGTTCTTGCACAGGGCCATGGCCTTACCTCAAATAAGCAGTGAAGTATCATGGCAAAGATGAAAAATTGGATTTTTCTTAACTTGCATGGCTACAGAGTCTAAGACACCTGAAGACACAACTGGACCCTTGCTTCTCAGAGTACTTAAATACAAAGGTACTTTGCGAGTTTTCTGGTTAGATTCCCCAGCAGCCTTATTTTCATTTTAATGGAAAACTCCCAGAACGAGTGTGGGAGAACAAAGGCAAGCCCATTTGTCAAACATGCAAAATTATCATTTTGGAAACAAATAAGCATGTGCAATTTAATTCGATTTCACTTAGCAAGTGCTAAAAGCCAAACAATGTGATACTAATTAGTTCAAACTGACAATGAAAGGAGTTTTCCAGTTACTTCAAGGATGACTTTTGTGAAGCCAACCTTTCCTAATAAGGAAAACACTTCTATACCTACATAGAAATTCTTGATCTCTGCAGAAGTAAGTTTCTGCAGATTTAGAGAAAGGTACTGCAAAGATAAAACTTGCATTACAGCACTTAATTTACTATTTTGATAGCTGTTAATTCAATAGCACTTTTAGAAGATGAAAGTCAGTGTTTTGTGTGACTATTAGTTCTCTGCAATAACTAATGATTTGGGGAGGCAGCAAGGGTTAGCCTCATTCTCAGACACCTTGATTACAAGAAGTACTATGGCTTTAAAAGACACAGCACTATGCTACAAACATACATGCAATAGTTTCAAGGAAAGAAAAAACACTTAGACACAGTCAAGATACCAGGCATCCCCAGATAAGACAAAACTAATAATTTATATACACACACACCCCCAAGTACCCAACAGATTAGGCCTATTTGGTGTAAGTTTAAGAACAAAACTTCTATATTCCAAACCCTACTCTGCAAACAGACTGGAAATAACTATTTCTTTTCTCCTGCAGGCACAAGTGAAGAAAGTTACACATGAAAGAGTATTTCCTTTCCTATGTGCATTTCAAGAAACACTTTTGCAAGAAGTTAATTAGAAGTCCCAGAGAGATGTTTTACACCAGCTAACCTAGCCCCCTTGAATCTTCAAAAGTAACCACACTCCTCTTTAAGCTAAGAAAGAAAGCTTTCACTTGATTTATCAGTCTGAACAAATGTTTCCATAACCAGGAATCTAAACCACTGTAGGTTTCACAGATTCAAGAGACACAAACTTCAAAGACATGTTTAACTTAACTTTTGCTGAAAGAGCAAGAAATTAGATTCAACAGTGTTCCCAAGAGAAGTTTTGCCCAACTAAAAATCTTAGCAGTGGACCCAAAAAAGGCTTGCTTGCAAAATGACTGTCTGCCCTTTAAGTTTTCAAAACTAGAGAACATGTAGAACATCAAGTTCTGATGGTCTCAGATTTGCCAAAGGACATAGACTAGAAATTGCCACACCTTAGTAGAAGGCATACGCACCTTAGTAGAAGGCATATACACAGAACAAACCACTTAAGAATAGTGCATCTTCACAGTAAGGAATAGAAAACGTTTTTTTCCACTTAACTATAAAGGATGAAGTCATTTCTCCCCTCACTGAACTGGTGGACTGTGTACATCTTTTCCCCTAATTATCTGATAATCTGAAATGTCAAGTTTTGTGTTAAATATCTAGGCTCTGCTTAGCATAGAACACTATTCACACACACGCAGTAGGAATACACTTAAGTTTCCTCACACATTTAATTTGTGATTTTTTTTTTCCAAACCAGGTAATTTGACAGTCATTAGAAGTCACATCTTTCATTATTCAGCTTGCCTAAACTCACTTTCAAAAACACCATTTTGCAGCTGACAGCCTTAAAAAGAAAAACAAAACAACTCTTTCAGAGCATCATGGAAGTGGCATCCAGGCTAGTTTAAAACTAAGTATGTTCACACAAAGTTATGGCCAGGAAGAGCTGCATATAACTTGTGTGAAATAAAGTATGAAAGGGAAACAACAAGGAGTATTAAGGATTACAGGTGCTTTGATGTTTAATAATCTTCAGAAGGTATAAAATTTCTGTGGAAGTTTTCAAGTACTCAGAAAAACAAAGGAGGACAGACAAGAGATGAACAAGTGAATTTCAGCCAAAGCACAGACAAGACCTAAAAATAAAGTTAAATTCAATTTCTGCTGATTTTTCATAATATTTGTACTGTTGCCCATCTTCCTTCTCCTTCAAATAACTCTTCAAAATTTATTTCCTACAGACTTTACTCTTCAAAGAAATTTAGAAACCTTTAGCAAAAAGCATTCAAATGGGTAAGCAAATCTCTGTTTTTAGGGTAATTTTCAGCTATGCTATTTCCTCTAAGCTTCTTTCCAAAATAGCAGTAGACCACTAGGAACAGGAGTATCACCTCAAATTAAAGCAAAGACTCTCAGGGCATCTCTCAACTTTCCTTTATGAGTGTCAGACATCAGATTTGTCCTTCTATACAGATAATCTTTCAGGAGTTAATAGAAAGCATCCCTCTTCAAATCCCAATACTCCTGCTCAAAACTGTCCACAATACTACAGAAATATGAATTTCATTATTCAAAGGATGTAGGTTTCATAGCTTCCCAGATCACACAAAACTCTGGCAGCCAACTGTAGCTGAAAACCGTTTAAGATGCCTTTTCCCAGTACCCCTGAAGAAAACACTCACTTGCACTGTTCAGACGGAGTAGAAGCTCACATGGATGCTATACCTGTTACTAGAGTCTGGAGAAACTAGGGTGATGTCCCCTAGCTTCTGAGAACGACAGTCCAAATTCAGAATCACTAAACCTTTGCTTTATACTGTGATTACTAACAGACTCCTCAGAAACATGAAGAGCTGTGAAAGACTGATTCATTGGAGTCCGGGAGCAATTATCAGGAAACTGACTGAACACAGATGCTTTTACACCCAGTATGCTTAGCAACAACATAACCTGTTAAAAAAGGGAATAGAGGCCCATATCCATACACGAGGTCTCTTTCTTGCAGTAAAAAAAGAGAAAGGAAGAGATGAATCAACTAGGGGGAAGAGTTTAGATACCATGGTGGGAATATTAATGGAAGGACAGATTGCTGCACATTGCACCCACTGTAAACTTCCATTTAAAACCCACTGGGTTCAGAAGTCCCAACCACAACAACTCAGCCACATTTCCACCCAGGCTATGAGGCCCTACCTCTTGTTTGAACCAAAGTCAAGTTTCAAAAGCTCACCACTGAAGGGAGACTGGTGTGGAGGGGAAAACACAGCATTTGACTTCAGCGACACAAATCAAGTTTTAATCATCAAAACCATTCTCAGAAAGTGGCAGATCTGTGCATGACTGGCTCTGCCGTTTGTTAGCAGAAGATAAAGTGCAGTTCTGAAACTGCAGAAACAAGATACAACTCACGTAAAACTGATCTGCCTAGTGCAGTATCAAAGAAAATGTGACAGAATTTCACAAGCAAGCCATTGAGCATTCATACTCACAGCAAGATACCTTCTACGTCTAATACAGGAACATTAAAAGATGCTTTAAAAAATCACCAATCACTAGGTACAGGGGGTAGAAGGTTCTACCAAAGCTTCAAAGAGCACACGAGCACTCCCTATTTCCTGGGCAACACAAACACACAGCCAAGAGCCTGGTTTGAATACTAACACTAAATAAAGTCCACCATTTAGAACAGGCCCACAGATTTTACATAGTCATCACAGACACATGCAGCAAGTTACATCTCCAAATCAATTTCAAGAACAATCGATATTCATCTAACACACTAGCTGGGCTAAGTAAATAAAGTTTGATCTTCAAAACTGCTTGTGAGTGTGCCTCACAGCAAAAGAAAAGAAGCCAAAACCAAGATCTGCTTCAGGACTATGAACAGGTTTTTTGTGGTCACTCTCCCATGAAATCACTGCAATCTCTCCATTTTCTGAGTCAACTAAAGAAGTATTATCATAAAAAGTGGCAAGAATATTTTGCCTTATCTAAAATTATAACCCTATATATTCACAGTAAGTGAAGAGGCCTTTCAAATCTGTAAGACTATACGTGATGCATTTTCAGAAACTGCTACAGAAATACTATGGCATATTGAGTTTGCCAAAAAAGAGACAGACATTTTAGTACGGTAACTCACTGTGCTATGTATAAGATACTGATGATAGAATTTCTGTAAAATCTTTTAGCTCAAGAGAACTAAAGGTGCATCTTAAGCAGTTTTTATCTTAACTCTTGAAAACATGTGCCAAGTTAACACATGCCACAGAAGTGCATTGACAAAAGTGGCATCAACTTTTATCCTCTACTCCTCTAGAGGCTCACTTCAGGCATAACAAGTTAGTTATGACAGCTGGCTTACCAAAAAGCAAATCTTACACTTTAGAATGCTGAAGAGCATTACCATAACTTCATCCTCTTACAGATTTGTGAAAGATATGCTCAAACTCCAACCAGTTTCCTGTAGTTTCCATGGGCAGCTACTTTCCACAATAAAGTGTAATGTTTGTTACACTCAGTTGTTTGTTAACTCACAGCCAGATCTCTCATTTATGGCTGTCCCATATTTCAGCTTTGTGCAGCACAAATTCATATGCTGCTTTGTGAAATGCAATTGAAATTCCCATCACTTGAACTCAGCTAGAAAATTGATTTGTAGGGCAGGGCGGGAAGTCATTAAAGGCACATATACTCCCCCTTACTTCAGGATGGCAGGGACAGACAGTAACACTGTTGAACTTTTGGAAGGAAATACCATTACATACCCACCCAGCTCTCCACCAGAACTATGCTCTAGATCCCACTGCTGGAAATTAAAACCCACTGGCTCTGGCTCAACCCTCTGCTATCCCAGCCTTCAGCAAAAGAAGTGTAGAAGTAACTGACAGGTATAAAAAGAATGCTGTACAGAAAGACATGCACAGTTAATATCACCATTTCAAGGCAGCTAACTCTATAGCGTACTGTACTTTAGGGCAGCCAATTACACTGCGATTCAGACTGCTTTCATTTTTGCTCAGACAGCCTCCAAGTGATACTTTCATTTGTTAAAATATAGGCTGTAAGAAGACAACTATAACTAGAACAGGAACTTGCACTTTCTAAAGCAGGTTTCTGTCAGCAAAAATCTAAAGCACTATAATTAGTCAACATTTAATTACCCCTGACATGCAAGAAATGAAAATGTAATCAAGAATGATTAGAAAAATTGCAACTCTCAGTTGTGTAGCTCACTGCTAGCAGGACCTTACAGAAATCTCAGAGTTCCAATTTCATAGAAATTAGCACAACAATTCAGCGCTAGGACTTTGTGAAGACATAAACATCAAATAGAAAAGGCAATACTAGTTTCTTTATGTAAATTTGTAAGCCTTATACTCATGTATACCCTGATGGCTCATGAAACAAATACACATACAAAAAAATCCCCACAGACAACACGCAAGGCCTATATTCAGTGAACTTTCTATTGACCAAGTTTGCTGGTTCTTTTTTTTCCCCCCCAGATTTAACCCTAGCAGCATCCTTCTTTTCAAGGAGTGGAACAGTTCAGAGTTACTGAACACATGAGTTTGGACCAGACTCATGTTCTCAGCTATGCCCTTTAAACCTGGTCAGAAACCAAATAAAAGATATTTCCTGGGACTTGAAATTTATGTCATGCAATTTCCTTTCTAAGACAATACTAAATAACATGATTTCAGGAGATGCAATTACATAATAAATGCAGACAGATACCTGCATGGCCAATATTAAGCACTGGACTTGAATGCCTTATATTGTCATGGCACAGAAGCAACTATTAAGCCCAACAAGCAACACTGTTATAGCACCAATTTCTTGCTGACAAAGAACTTTGGCAGGTCCTGACTTCCTGGATCCCATTTAAACTTCAAAAGGAGACATGCTATACCTAACCCTTGTCAAGTATGAACTAGCATCACAGAGTTTCTAACCTTCTGAAGAGCTCCCTTCCTTTCTGCTTTACTTAACTGGGATAGCTACGGATGTTGTCTATCTAGGCTTCAGCCTTTGACACCATTTCCCACAGCATTCTCCTGGAGAAACTGCCTGCTCGAGGCTTGAACAGGGATAATCTTCACTAGGTAAAAAAGCCTGGCTGGATGGCTGCGCCCAAAAAGAGTGGTGG
>JBCJKH010032200.1:0-32543 GCA_039877255.1 Loriculus beryllinus
CAGGACCTGGTGAACCTATATCATAGCTGTGCTTAGTTCTGATCCTTTCAATAGCAAGGATTTGAAACGTCAGACATTTTCAGAGGCCCAAGGGACAGACAGCCTCAGTACAGTTTTGACATCAGCCCTTAAGAGGAGAGTTGCTTCTGGTGTGTGAGGGAGAGTGAGCCATTTAAAGTAAGCAGTCAGATGTATTCTTATCTTCTTGAACCTGCAGAACATCAGAAGAAAGAGTGTGTTAGAAGTATGCTTGAAAGGCAAAGACAAGTTTTGAAGAAATCTCATAGAAAACAGTCCATAAGGAATTCTGGAAGTTGAAAAGAATTCAGATGGAAACTGCAGGAAAGATTTGTGACCTGGAGAGAGAAAATCAAAGGAGGTGAACTTACTTAGCCTTTGAAAGTCAAAGAATATTGCAGAATGGTTAAAAGTATCTGTAAGAGAAAGATATCAGATAATAGCAAGACTTCTAAAGAAATAGCAGGTCATTCCTTAATAACAATGTCAAATGGCTGGAGGCTGAAGTTTGAAAATAAATTGAAGAATTAATTAAACTGCCAGCTAAAATAATGGAAAATAGAGCAATTCCATTTGTTTTCTAAATAAATTACTTTGCAAACAAAAGTTTTTCCCTATGGAAATGTTAATGTTTCCTATCAAAAATTACCTGATACTCCAAATACTCCATTTTCAGCCAAAGGTTTATTTTCAGTACAAATACACTTGTCAGTGCCTTTGTGGTTCAACTTACTAGCATGTTGCCTTGTCATGAAGAATACATCTCTTGTTATCCTCTTTTGGAAAAAGGTTTAATGAAGTATATAGTCTTTCAACAAAAGGGAGAGACAAGTGTTACAAGAAAGATGTAAATTAAGCAGATTTGATTGCAGTGAGCTTGAGCAAATCACACCTCCTGTGTTTGGAGTTGCTTTCTGAAGCATTCTGAGAATAAATTACATTGATTTCAGGACTTAAAACAATTAAAGATGTTGGAAACATTTTCTAAACAGTTTTAGTAAGTACATGCTATGATTAAGCACTTGTTGCTCAGACCCTTCCTAATCAAGACCCGTTAGCTTTTTAAAATACATATTTCAGTTAAGAAACAAACTTCTATTTCTTTCATATACATGAAATTCTGCTTGAAACTATAACCATGCCCTTGAAAACTAAGCAAGTAGTTTATCTGGCCTTCCTTTAATTAAACTATATAAATATTGGGAAATTGTAGAGCCCAAATAGAAAACTGTTGCAGAACCGATTGGATTTTTTAATGTACTTATCCATACCAACTTTTCTGTCAAATGTGCTCCAATGGATATAATAAAAGAAGTTTGTATGATATTTATATGATATGATAGGAAGTTTGATGCTATTTCAGAAACTTCACTCCGAAAAAAAGTGTGAAGAAGAGTCAGTTGAACTTCACTGAGTATAAGTCAGTTTGCGGAATGAAGAAGGAAAAAGAGAAAGAAAATAAAAACTTCCAACAAGAGAAGGTACCAGTTTCAGGGAAGCCTGGTTAGGTCTTACTTTGTACTCTGCTGAAATTCCTTCATTTGCACTATTTAGGTACCCTCTTTGACTTAGTTCTTAGTAATGCTTTAGGGAAAAGTTACACAGATGGCAGAAATTTGCTACAAGAAGAATTTACTGTCATTCCTCCCATTAATAGATGGGAATGTAATATTCATTAAAAAGATTCCAAACTTCAGTCATCCCCTAATGATCATGCAAATTCCCTCATCAATGCATAATAGAACAAAAGAGATCTGTGTATTAAGAACCACTTTCCATGGCATTTCATTAAAATGTCTTATTTCAAAGAACCTTTTGCAGAAGCTATTAATCAGATTTGCTTATGGGACACATCAGAATAAGGGGGAAATGGCAGATGCTTCCCTGCAGTTCTGTTTTATTTTTCTTGGCCTGGCCAGACTTTGATGTGCCACAGGTAAAATCCAACATAAAAGCTTTATTCTTGGTGTTGATTTTTATTTCTGCAATACAAATGAAACATCGGGACTCCCGTCATGATGTGAATAGTGCAGATCCCTCAAAAAGAAAAAAAAAAAGAAAAAAAAAAGAAAAAACAAACAAACAAACAAACAAACAAAAAAAAACGAAAAATCTAAACAAAAGAAACCCAAAAGAAAACCCAGGATTTGTTTGCATCATCTGCCCAGCATTATGGGTGGTGGTAAGAAAAAACTGCAGTGAGTTACATTCAAGAAGTAAATGTTGACAGCAAGATTGCCAAGTTGGAGTTAGGCTGGGAAATTGGGCTGCCAGTAGGAGGGAAGGGTAAGAAGGATGGACATACTAAATTTAGTCCAATTTAGGTTCCAGTTCTGAATTACTGTCAGGATGCTGTTTCCCTTGATTACCTGGGGAGTCTGTAGACGAACCCTGCAACTCAGGTAACATGTCTTAAAACTTCTCACCTTGACCAAAACCTCTTCTTTCAAGCACAGTTTAGCTATTACTTGCCTGGAATAACTGCGGGAAGAGCATGTATGATTGCTGCTTTCCTTCTACTAGATAAACCTAAAATGTAATTCACCATGAAATAAGACCACATCCTTAAATGATAGCCAAAATGACTGTGAAGCTATTTGAGCTTTGTGAGCTTCGAAAAACCATGAAATGCCGGAGGGGATTAACAAAACAGCAGGCCCTTGATGGTCCTTCTGGTCAGTGTACCATGCTCAGGGGTTAGGAGAGCATCACTTAGATCACATCACACTGGGAGAGACTCCCCACTTAGACAGGGCTGATTCGATTGTTGTAAGAAGGTGTCTTAAGAGCAGTTCAGTGAACAGCAATAATATTTCTTAGGTGAGAAATACAACATAAACCCCTTGACCTTGGTGTGCTTAATCCACCTTCAAGGATATGAATTTGATTTTCTTTTTGTCTGTAACAGCATGGTGGAAAATATCAAAACAAAGGCTCTGGATTCATCTCAGGTGAGGTTCATTTATCAGGTACCAAGTTGCTCTAAAATCAATTCAACTTCTACATAATAGAGAGTCAGAAAGCATTAAATTTTTGCTAACTTTCTGCCACAATCTGTGAGTACAAGAACGTTTCAATATCACAGTTTTATTTTAACCGATGATGACACTATTCAAAAGGAAGTGGGGTTGAAGCAAGGAATACAAAGTCATGCCTGAGTAACTGCAGTCATTAATAATTTGCTCATTTATAATTGGCTAAAAAGCCTCCCAGGTTTCAGTTGTTAGTTCAATGGATTAACAGCACAAGGACACTGACCTGCCGTGTCTTTGCAGGAGGAGCTTGCTGAGTGGAGGTACAGGAGCAATGAGAGCAATGAGCTTATTATATGTCATGAGCAGGGGAGGATCAATCCTACTTCAGAGAGAGAAGAGAGAGAAGACAGAGCAGTGAATGTGGTCAGATTAATGGAAAAGCTCTTTTTTTTCTTTTTCTTTTTTTTTTTTCTTTTTTTTTGTGCTATGCTTTCTCTAAAATGTGAAAAAAGAGGCCTCTGTGTTAGGTCTGAAAGAAGGACTCGCTGTAAAACCAGCTTGTACCATTTTAAGGGAAAAACATCACTCTAAGAATTATTTTATCTTGTCAAAAATGTCAGACAGAAAAGAGAGCACAACTGAACAAGCAATGGATTTGGACTGTATCAGATCTGGAGAAAGAAAAGGTCATTGCAGGAGTTCTCCAAGAAAAGAAATGTTTTGCTGAGTTAATAATTTAATTCCATTCCTGGTTTCCACAAGTAATAAAAAAAAAAAAAAAATAAATCTGATTTTCATCATCTTCCTGCTGCAGTTTAGAGAAGTGACAGATTGTTGCAAGGTGTTTACTGTGGGGCACCAACACAGTCCTTGTGTATCAGCACATTTCTGTTCCCTGGACTGTGAGTTGAAGTTGAGCGAATAGATTGCACTAATCCTGGCATTACCACTGTAGGGCTCAAAGAAGTCAGGCTGGTTACTGACCTCCATCAGCCAGGGGGATGGCCCAGACGTCAATGACCCCACAAAAATTTAAGATAGAGGAAGAGCTTGACCAAAGCTCTTCAACTCTAACCCAGTTCAGCTGCTGTCAATTTTTACTACTTCTATTGGTATGATCAGACTCCTTAAGCTACAGTCAGCTGATGGATCAGCTCTTCAGTTGGAAAATGGAGCTGTATTAAATTTTGAGAGCACAATTTGATTTCCTTCTTCAAAGGGGAAAAGTCCAGCTGGGTTGTTCTAGCAGTGTCAAAATGCTTTTTGTGTTTATGTTCCAGTTCTATTCAATAAATGAGATATTGTGAATTGTAGGAAACATTGTGAGGTTTTTTTCTAATATATGACATTATCACAGTGAAACCATTTTGTTGTTTTGACTCTAACTATCTGAACGTTTGCTGAATGGGAAATTTCCCCCTGCTGGCACTAAGCTCTTGTTATGAACTGAGAGTAATGTCAGGGAAGTGCAAGAGAACAACAGCAAAAAACAATATTTTCAGTCGCAGACTTCCACTGACAATGATTGGAGAGAAACTGGGGACAAAATGGAAAAGATTCAGAGAAATTAGGCAACATTGTCAAAGCAACAGTATTTATTACATTTCTATTAGTATGATAGCTCATTCTGCTCTGTTGGATGCTAGGCTGATAATTTACTGGTAAGTTGATGCCTGGTAATGAATAAATTTTCTTATCTAGCATATACAGATGTTTTCATCCCCGTTGACTATTTTAGGGTTTATACCTTGACCTACTCTCCTATCTGAGCAATGCCCACACAAATCGAGCCTCAAAGTGAATTTCTTAGCAGAATTCAATTTTGGTACTTTGCCCATTAGGGTGCCTGGTGTAAAGAGTGCGATGGTGTTGTGCCCTGACTTTAGCATCCAGAAGTTACACAGCCAAGTCTCGTTCATCATTATGACTGGAGATGAATAGGCTCAGAGGATCTACCAGAAGTAGACATTTACCATGGACTTCCATTTAATCAGGAAGAGTAAAGTAAATAAATACCAATCTGTGATAAAAACGAGCTCTGAAATGTATCATTTTCTTGAGGGAAGTACAAACGGTTTTAGTTTCAAGCAAATCCAGAACTGCTTTCAGGGCGATGTTTGGCTGAAGGCTCCCAAACAGTGTCACTCAATGGCACTCTGAAGATAGCTTTTACCTGGTTACTCAGCAAAATTCCTGCTCTAAGGAAGGAAACTGTGTTGACTTAAAAAAGACTGGCATTCTGCACAGCAGAACTAATACAAGCTATCATTTATAGGCTGTTAGCATAAAGAACTGTGGATTTATTATTTAAGATGCAAAAATGCTATTGGACTCAGTTTCCCCAAGTTTATAAATTAGATCCCAGACAGTTTTAAAAGATCTAGGTTCAGCACTTGTACCTTTTTTACTAGATAGGACATGAAGGCAGAGTTCTGGCCTTCTACTGAGTCAAAGAATCTCCTGAGAAAGGTTTTTGTGGGGACAGACTGCTTGCACACATGGGCTGAAAGCTCTGAGGCTGCTGGAGGTGGTCAGAACTGGCAATGATTTCCTACAGCACAGGGAGACCTATATTGCTCTGTGGGACAGCAGCTAAAAGGGACTGAATGGCAGCCAATGAACCTTCTCTCAAATGTATTTGCCAGGTGAGCTTACAACATAGCCTTGCCTCTGGTGCATACCTTGCAGCTGTGTTTCTGGCTGTGAGTCCATTTTTTCATGCCAGTCCGCTTTTCACTTGTGTAAAAACAACAGAATGATGAACATTTCCAAGTGTGTGTCACACCAAGAAGAAACAAACGTATATGTATATTTATCTTGGTTTGTATTCATGCATTAAAGTCCCAGGTACCCTCTTCTGTACCCGACTGCTGCAGGTATACACAGAAGCCTACCAGCAAGGATGTGTCCTTAACTTTGAAGGTGTGCTGTTTCAGCGCAGGGCAGTGCAATGAGAGCGTCCCAACCATATGCAGTGACAGAGATGCACAGGAAAATGAAAAATAGCATCTGAACAGCATTTAGAGAGTTTCAGAAGTGCTTTCACTGATCAGACTCTGCTAAGTAGGAGACATCCCATGGGAATACAGGAGTCCGTAGCCAACCTGTCATATTTCACACAAGAAATGATTTTCAGCCTTCCTCCAGTCCTGTCAAAGCAAGAAGGAACAGAGAGGATGGAATTACATGTGGCCTAATAAGGTTTGATTTTGGCTGGGGAAACCACAGTGAGCAGTAATAAGGGTCGATGCTGCAAAGCCTCCTGTAAGCTCCAGGGATGGGATTTTCAGGGGCAGAGCTGCAGCTCACCGCATTGCAGAGGCTCCAGGCAGGTTTTACCTGCCCGCGCCAGTCCAAGGGCTAGCCAGATCTGTTTGGATGATCTCCCCATACTGTTTAATTACAAGATCTTTCTGGCTTCTTTCACACTCCTACACTAGGGGTTCATTACCTGAGCCCTCTATTTCTCCACATTCTCTGTTCTGAGTGGTCCCATACAAAACACACACTAAACAGTGGCAATTGCACCAGAGTTTTTTCTATCTTTGAGCCAATGAGCACCCTGTAAAACAGTCACATATAAATACAGCACTCACGAAATCCCACTATAACTGGGAAGTTGTGAAATAGGTATAGTATGAAGAGAAAGGAAAGGAATTGATTTTATGAGTACATTAACAGGGAGAAGCACCAAACAAGGAATCCTCCGCAGCAGTGACATTTGGAGCCTAAATCAAGATGACATCCACGAAGAGACAACAGAGAGATCTTGCTGTTCCTGTGATTGCTGCAACTGCTATTAGGACTCCTGCCATTCAGCAAAGCAACTGCTGTTGTCTTTGGGAGCACCAATTCAGGATCCGCTTCAGTGGCTGTAATTTAATAGTAAAGGCATCAGAGGTTGAAACCGGGAACTTGGCAGGCATGCCTGGGAGAAGAGGGCTTTTTGTGCGCAGATCACTAAACCTCCACATTCCTGCTGCAGCTCTGCTTGCCTCAGTCATTTTTTTCCCAGGAAATCTACAGCCTCAGCTTGTCAAAAATGAGATAACCGGTCAGTGTTAAAATCACAGGCATTTATATTGAGCTGCAAAGCCAATTTGAGAAAATTAAGGAGCCAAAGGAAGCAGAGCCCTCCCTTTTGCCCTTTTCACAGATGCTCTGTGGAGCTGGACCCTGGACTGCCAGGCTGTGCACTCACATGCTCAATTAAGAATTCAGGCATCGAACTTCAGGCTGAAGCAGTTTGCTTAACTTCATGGCCTCTTACCCAGGGCTCACAGAGATGCTGTGGCACCCCTGAGTCACAGTCTCTGACAGCAACAGTCTGCATGCTTTATAGGTCATTTCTAAATGCCACGGACAGCAGCAGCAATGTCTACTTCATCATCCCTTAACTCACATCTGAATGTGACGTAAGTTTTATTGGGCATATTTTCATTTTACCTAGGCTACCGCTCTGCCTGCCTATTTTTGCTTGGTTGCCCAGCTTTGGATATCAGTTTCATTTGCCTGTGGACTCTGCATCACCCACGGACAAATGGCAGCTTGGCCCACCCCTGAGCCCACAGCAAATCCCACTGCAGGGGCTCTGCCTGGTCCCAGGGAACATTGCCCTTTTACACTCATGCTCCTCCAGTTGTCATTTCAATAAAAGCTGTTGCAAGCTGAGAAAGCAGTAGAGCTGCAGAGCCTCCCTGGGGCTCCTTTGTCAGGCTGACAGTCATCATGCAATTAATACGTTTTCAGAATGACAGCATTTCTTGTTGATGTTTAGCTGGTGTTTAATATGTTAGCATGATGTGTTTTGCTGGGATGAGAAGTGAGATCAAGCCTTAGCACTTGGGTATGGTGCATACAGTAGTTTTAAGCTTCGAGTTGCATGCAGGTTGTACCCATGTCCATGTAAGCCAAGTCCCTCCCAGGGTACCTGCCTCAAGGGCAGGAGCAGGTCTCCAGCAGTGCTGGGGGGGTCTTCAGCAGAGCCCAGCTGATGTAGGATGGGGATGATCCCTCCAGCCAGAACAGGTTTATTCCCCATAAACAGCCTGTGCAAAAAACTCTCTTCTGAAAAACTCTCATTTTCCAAAAGAACCAGTTTCCTGTAAAAATAACATGCAAAATTAGCTCTCTGGCTGATGCTACCATTTATGCAAACAACACAAATGCATCTCCCAGCTCCCTTCCTATGTGATCCATGGAGAGGAGGCAGAGTTCTGCAGACAGAACCTGCTATTCAGTCTATACCTTTAAAATAAAAGCAAAGTAACTTCTGGAAGGGCTGTGTAACACAAGGGAGCCGGCAGCTGATGCTGCTCCATGCTCTGCTGAGCTTTAGAGAAAAGAAAACACAAGTGACTTTGGGCACCACTGCAACTGTAACTGATATTCTATTTGAATTAAACATTTCATTTACTGTCACAGTGGCTGTGACCTTTTCAACTGCAGTTTGGCTCTAAGTGACTGATGTTCTTCACATTACACATACAAAGCGCAACGGACTTGTTCTGTCAAAGAATGAAAATAGCTCTGTGGGTATTTTGTCTCCCTGTTTTTCAGAGATATAACAATGAAGGCAATAAAAAGTAATGGTGTGGAAGACATCACGCTGCTGGCTTTCCAAGGGTCATGTCTATATGGCTCATGAGGAGCCCTGGCATTTCCATCATTTATTGCATTAAAAATCAGTGCTAAGCAGCAGCCACTGTGCAATCTGAAGGCGTGCAGAGTCAGTGCAGAAAACACAAGCTATACCCCTGGGGGTGAACTTCCAGAATAGATGTGCTCTCAGTTGGTTTTCTTTATTATCTGGGGACTCTTACAGATGGATTGCAATGATCTAATGGGGAGAAGGGCCCACTGGTCCTGCTGCTCCCACCCTATGAAGCTCACTGTCAGAAAGGTGCACTGCCAGAGCTCAGAGGAGGCTTCAAGGTGCTTGCCCACACCCTGCATAGCTGATGCCACTGGTTTTATTTCTCTCCTTTCAGAGAACTGAGTCTCTTCCTTCCAGAAAATAGAAAGAGCACAAGTTTTTTTAAGTATCTCTGCATTAGTGAGCCCAGGGGTTATTAAATTGGTTGGAACAGTAACAAAACCCATTTCTGTATTGCACTTTTCTCGTTTTTCAGACTGTGTCCTTTCCAAAGCACTTCAAGGCCTCTCTCTGGATGCAGTATGTCCCTGCAGGACAAGGAGAGGTGACACCAGGTGCCTCAGGAGCACACAGACAGCCTGAGGGGCCTGGGAGAAAAGACCTGGAAGCTGGAAGAAAGGGCACAAAAGCCTTCACTGTCTGGTTTCTTCAGGATGCTACAGGGTCACTTCAGGCATGTTCTTGATCACAAGCAGCAAAAAAGCAGAGCAGAATGCAGCTGGATAGATTGAGGCTGGGATTCAGCACAGTGCGGGAGATAATGTGGAGGCAAAAATGGCTGGGTAGGGATGAGGAGGGACAATAAAATCTCTTTCAGTAGCTCTGCTGGCTTTAAGTGGTTGTTGAACTATAGCCTGGTTTTAATACACAGAGATACACCAGAGATCGATCCACTGCTCATGAGTGAATGGCCTGTGAGCGTGCAGAGACCAGTGTCAGGTATGCACAGAGTCACGTAATCGACAACACAAAAGAACTTTATGGTACTTTGCAACCTTGTGAAATCCCAGGTTGGCCCAGGAGAAAAGATACATCTGACAAGAGAAGAATTGCTCCCTTTTCCGGTCAAGGGCTGCTGCAGTTCTGGCAAAGTGAACCAGCTGAAGAACGCTATCTGAAATAAAAAAGGCCAGGAAGCAGAAATCACTGGGGATGCTACATCTGATTAGATGCACACAGCCAATTCAGTCTCAGTGCAGATGGTATCATCCCATAGATGTACATTGAGCATCAAAAGGCTTGGGTATAATAGTCATGAGACTCCGCACTTGTGCAAGTAAGCTGGAGAGATGAGAAACTGAGGGGGGTTAGTTCACTGAGATCCCACAGAGGAACTGAAGTAGCCAAGAGAATGGGGAGGCCAAAGGCACACTTATGCTACAATACTGCTGGCAAAAGCCAGAGATCTCTGAACAGGACACAGTCCAGCCATCAAAGAGCCACAGAAATAATGATCAGAGCAAGTAGACTAAGCTGAATTATGTACAGGACAGAACATACAGCTTCACATTCTAGAAAGCAGTGAAAAGAAAACTGAGGAAACCCTGGACTAGAGAACTCACATCGTCACAAAGCAGGTTGGCATTAAAGGGTACAAACAGGATCCAGTCTGTCTAACATAGGCCCCAGTCTGTACCTTGAGACTAGTCCTTTTTAATTCAGTTCATGGACTAACCCTTTGCATAAAAATTCTACATCAGACATGGGTGAAAAGATTTTCTTTCACAGGCTTCCAAAGGGAGATTCAATCTGCCCAATACATGTACCTAAATTCATGACCCACTTGGCTAATTGCTCATAACTAACAAACTCACAGCTATCATGGCTGTTGTCTCTGTAAAGTCAACAGAGGCTTGTACTGACACTGACAGTGATGTGGGGATGGAGAGCAGCAACCCATACCACAGAGGTGATAAGTGATGACCAAGGTGAACCCCACCAATGGGTACAAGTGGTCAGCTCTTCTTTCTCACATTTATCTGTGTTAGTGCCGTGCACAGAGGATGCCCACACAAACTTAATTCACCTGTGTACTCCGACTGGAAAAACTATATATGCTGCAGGTGAATAATGTTTTAGATTAAACCAGAATGTGAGGCGAGAGCCAGGCTTACCTCCCACACACATCTTGTGATATCAATACAGGTGACTCACCCTTTAGCTGCTCCTGTAAGAAACCGAGCAATATTTCATACAAAACCTATCTAGAGACTTGTCTTCAGAAAAAAAAGTTGTCCCATGGCTCCTTCCCATTGTTTTGTGGTGGGTTTTTTTAATCAAACTTTATCTCAAAAAGTAATGCATTCTGCCCAGAGCTTTTCACACACTCCTAAATATCACACAGGTATGTGGATTAGCGAACACTTATTCTTGTGCTTTCCTAGCCGTTTCCTTTCTTTATTGGCAGGAGCAGTTTTCTGTTAGGAGAGATTAGGATAGTCAGCTATAACCACAACCCTTCTGTGCTTTGCAAGACTTCTATCCTTATTCTTGTCCTTTCACAGCTTATTCCTCTTCATCAAGAAACAGCAAGAACATTCTGTACCTTGTTTGTAGCTCTCACTGATCTCCTGCTGTTTTCCAATATTGTGGGTGTTACTTTGCTTCCCAGGAAAGAAAAAAGTATGTTTTTCTTACATTAACACCATTACTGTAAAAACTGCCAGAACCCTTTATAGACTGTAAAATCTGTAGCCTGTAGATGTGTAGTCGGACTTTGCAATGGTTAGTTACAAGGTGATTATCCATAGCAATTGTGAGCTTGTTTCAGAGTCCAGTTACTAGGCAAGGAAACTGCTTATTTTGTGCATATTTGCAGCACTTTGTTAGGCTTTGCCAGTAGATAATTCCTGCTGATTAATACTCTCTTATCTTGTCTAAAGAAAGACGATGTGTGGGCCACTTGCCATGGATACACTGCCATAAAAAAACCTCAGCATGGATTTCACTGTTTATCACTGTTTTCCCACTTTTAAAGGAGATGAGATAGCTTTTGACAAATGAGGGCTCTCTTATGGCTAAAAGATAATTCAGTTTCTCTCCAGCTATATTTAAGTTAGTTAACCTTATTGCACAAGTCAATTATGCTCTCATATTTCAGACTTTGTCATGGCAGTTAGTGTTTTGCCTGGCATTTTGCAGAGCTGCAGGGATTGAAGATCCCTGCTCCAAAGAAATTTCCAATCCAAGAGCTAAAACAGTAGCAACCAAACACTGGTGATGGGGGACAGAGTTATCAAATCACCCTCATATTGCAAGTTGAGACTGCAGAGATGAGGAGCATGTGGAAGCTCATGAGCTGATGAGAGCTCAAGAGGATGCATGTGTGAAAGGCCGCACGATGCTCTGAGTGTAGCAGGGCAAGCGCTTCCAATGCCAACACCAATTTGCCTGTCTGACCCATACTGGTGTTGCCATCCTGATGGAGAGATGTGCTGGGTGGATGAATGGAATGCCTGGAAGAGGAGCTGAGTGCTCAGTGGCTGTGTGAAAAGACACCTTCCCTAAACCAAAAGACACTTAACAGCATAAACCACTGTGTGAAGGTTTTTAAGTCAGTAAGATTTCGCACCTGAGGCATTGCTCGAGTTACTGAGAAGGCACAGAGAAATAAAACAACCCTCGCAACACTGCCTCATAAGGCACTGTGCAGCTCAGATTCGGCTGGAGAAGATCTGTTTCCCTCCCATCACACTTCCACCTCGCTGTCTTAGCAGCTAAACCAAGCTTAGGAAACGCAGCCTGTCAGATAAATAACCTTGTCAAAAGCTGGGAGTGAACAGAGGAGGAATTAGCCGCGGGAATAGCTACACAGAATCTCACTGTTCTTCCAGCAGTGTTTTTCGCTGTGCCCCACTAGCACGAGGTGGCAGCACCAGCCCGCATTTTGGAAGCTGGGCTCTCGAGCAGGTCACACCGGTGTCATCTGGGTTTTACAGGCTTTCTCCCCCTCATTTTTCAGCCATTTTGTGGAAATCAGTGTCCAGATAAAGAAGGAAGGTGAAGGCTTTTTTACTCAGCCTTTGCAGTTAACTGTTTCGTTCACTGGGAATGCAGCTGGGCTCATATTCCGAGCTGTGCTCAAGTCAGTAGCCTTTAAACGTGACATACTTAGCTGCTGAATTAAAATCCTATTCAGGAAAGCTGTTCAGCTTCAAAAAGCAGCTATGAGGGGGACTTGCTGCTCGTCAAATACCACATGCCAGTGAAATGTGACTGAAGCTCATGGATGCATTTCTGATGTGAGAGCACAGAAAGCCCCTCTGCTCCTAGGTCAGGCAGCAAGGAGAGCTTCTCTGCCAAAGCTAATGCCACCTCAGGGTCATCTTGCTTGTGCCTGCTCGGGAGGCACTGCTGCTTTCATCTCCTGATTAAAACACTACTTTTCTAATACTTCTGATGTAATTGCTGCATCACAGAAGACCCACATCCGCTGCCTTCAGTGGAATTCAGGCCATGATTTTTATACCACTGTCCAATTGCAATATTGCATTTCTTTCAGGAACACTTTTCTAATTGGAAGGGCATATGAAAATATGTTGTACTTTGCAGCTATTTCCAGCACAAACAACTCAAGCATCTTGTAGAGTTTGAATAAATCTTTAGATCAAGTTCACCTCTGGCATGACCTATAGATCAGTGCTGAGCTCTACTGTGGTATTCAATTATTTATTCATGATGTTTTCCCCATTCACATGACAAAAAAAAAAGATTTAAAGAGCCATTATGGTGTTTATGGAAGTGTTAACCAATTAAAAGCTCAAGGTTGCATGCTATTTCTTCTGAGCAACAGAATAAAAAAGATCAGGAAAATGATTGATACGGTTAATATATTTATTGGCATTAGTACATTCTCTTTTATTGCTGGGATCAGGGTGACATCATTCATCATAAAGACAGCATAATTGTCTTTGAATGTTATAAAAGGTGAAATTCATTCTCCTGGAAATTAAAGAGAACATTGCAAAGCTTCAGTAAAAAAAGGGGGACTGAGTGATACAGATGATAAAATGTACTGACTTTAAATTTCTGTCCATAAACCTGGAATAAAGCTACTGAGAATTAGTTCGAGATGAAGATTGTAATGCAATAACCTGAAATTAGTTTAGGCGTTCCTCTAATCTCGTTTTTCATGGTGTAGGACTATTCATCATAAAATCTGTTTCCCTTCATTGGCAGTATTTCAGCTGTCTACTCACTGAATGAAAACAGTAAAGGAGTGAAGACACCAAATGAAATATATGTTATTTGTTCTGGCAGAATTAGTTCACTGTCAGCAAAGCGAAGCAAAGCAGATGGTGCAGCATCTACTACCTGGCCTTTGCTCCCCACACTAAGAACCCTGAGATCTTACTCCCCTGTTTCATATGCAAGTCTGGGTTTAGGAAAAGGTCTTGACACCCTGATGCAGTGTCACTCTCATGGGATTCTAGCTTTGCTTAGGGGTTTTTTATCTCCCTGGGCAATTTCTTATCTACAAAGAGACTCTGAAGACTTCTATGCTATTCCTTTGAAGATCAACTCTGCCAATCTCGCCTGCAACAAGTAAATCTCCCCTTGTGAGTCTACATTGTGTCCTATTCTAGTCTGATGCTGCCTAAGAAATGAGATTCAAAAAGAGAGAGGACAGGCAAAAAAGGCTGAAGCTTCTTACTTAGGGTTCTACCATTTGCACTAAAGCTACGTGTTTGTCTTTGCCTGAGCAAACCTTGACAGACCTGTCTCATGCTTCACTTTGTTTGCTGTGGGAGTGTCACTCATACAAAATACCCCTGGGGAGGGAAGTTTCCATTGCAAAATGGCCAGCATCATTTTTCAGGTTAGAAATCAAGTGGACATACCTAGTGACTTAGAAGAACTAGCCTTCTGAATTATGCAATAGCTGCATATGCCTGGGTTAATCCAAGTATGTTTAAAATTAGCTTTTAATCTTATGCAAGCCCGATGTTCCCAAAATGAAATTGTCAGTGCAAACTAGACCAACTAAGCAGTATTAATTAACACCAAAAGAAAAACACAAAGGATTCTCTTTGATCATTGCTTGGAGACATTTTGTGCTTACCTTTAATTTCCTCTCCTGAGCTGAAATAGCAAGTTCAGGTTATAGCTCTTTGTTAGAATAATAATTAAAACAATCTAGTCTGTGCATATACATTGTTTAGTTAAAGGACACTAATTATGTGCATATGTTAAGGAACTAACTGAGATTAAACCAGCAAGGGGGCAGCCTTTAGAATCTTCAGGGGGCAAAAATACCTATTGAACACGACAGTGTCAACCCAAATCTGCACTCTTCTTTGTTTTCTCTTGCTTCAAAGGTATTAAGAGAATTTTTAAGTCTGCTGCTGAGTCCTACTGCCAAAAGGACAGCTTTTTAAACACTTCTGCGAGGTTTCTCTGCCCTGTAGGTACTGAAAGAGACAAAAAAATAACCAGTCCAGAGGAGCTTCTTAGTTGATGTTCACTGTATGGTGCCCTAATGGGACGGACCAGCCGGTGGGGACAGGCATGCTGCCCCATTACGTGTCCAGACCCTGAGATAGAAATGACAAGAGGGATGGGATGCCACTGGCATTTCCCTTGGGAAATGCTTTTCACTGATCATTGTGCTTCCAATCTTTGGGCATGAAGTGAGGCCAGGCAGGCCAGCTGTACTGCACAGACCCTTGCCACTGAGCGGATAGGGTATCACAGCCATGTTCCAAGCCAACTCCTAGGTTTAGCTTTACATGTAAGTGAGAAGTGTAAGAGGAGTATTGCAAATGCACCAGAGAAGGCCACAACATTTTACCCTCTTATGCAGAAAGTGAACAAAGGAGACAGGCTATCAACTAAGTTAGAGGCAACTAATCTGGAATGAGCAAAAAAGAAATTTACACCATATTTACCTTATATTACAGCCAAAATTTTGAGATTTGGAGAAAAGTCACAGTGCACTCTCATAAAAAAGTATAGGTAATCTGGGGTCAAGTCTTTCCCCTTGTAAGAAAACCTGGAGTAATTGCATTACCCAGTGCAGCTATTCCAGGTTTTAGCACATCCAGTCCCTGACTAAACAGGGACCCTGCAGCTGTCCTAGGCAGGATAATGATTACAAGAGATAATCTTCATGTTTCAACAAGCATTGCTGACAGAAGTTGAAGAGAAATGCCTTCCCTCTCTCTCCCACAGTAGCCAGAGTATTTCATAGCTATCCAGATGCATTATGAGAACTTTATGTCTTTCTCTAAAACAAATGGTGGAAAGCATTGTCAGAGAAAGCACAGATGGATTGCATTTCTCCCAGCCATATATCACTATGGTTAGCTGGAGATTAAATTTCTCTTTTGTATTTAGGCAATCTTGCCTGTGTTTTCTTACTAATAGCAGCTAGAGGGAAAATGCTATAAATCTGTTTGTTATGTATGCACCACATGACTATTCGGTACTTCTCCTAAGCAGCACTACTTCTGCTGTTGTTTAAATCAAGGGTTGAACTCAGTGTAGTTAACAAAGTCGGGATCTGTTTGATGGTCCTCTCCCCACTTTGAGCGATCACATCACAGAATCACAAGGCAAGAGGAGACAAGGTTACAAATACTGGCACTGCTTCACATTGACTACTGCTTCCGTGTTTGTGCTCTGTTCTTTGCGAACTCCTAAAGATTTACATCCTAATCCATCCAAATCACTGTACAAGGCTAGGTTAACCTTGTCAAAGCTGTATCCTTCAGTGCCGAGTTTAAAGTCAGAAAAATGGTGTTTCTTCTTACACAGCTTAGTGATTTCTCTTCTAAATCTGCCACATTTAATTGCCAACATGCAGCAAAGTTTGCTTCTGTAGACATTACCAAGAGGAAGAAGGACAAAGTAAAGCAAACTCAGCCATTGAAAGCACTTTGGCTTCACTCAGAGAAGAACGGGTAGAGATGTTTGAGCCATAATTGAAAAGAGGAGCTCAGGCATAGGAACTTTGCATCCAGCACTGAATTATCATTTTCTTTCTGTTAAAAGTAAAAAACAATGCAGGCGGCAAGCTTTTTGTGTTTGCTGCCAGACAGAAAACATATACCCTCGGTTGCTTTCATTATAAATAATTAATTATCCACCAGTTCAAGCCACATATTTGCTGCTGATTTTTTGAGTTCTGCTATTGTTTCAGTTCCTTAACACTTATCAGCCATTAACCTCAAATAACAGCAACCATTTAGTAACCATTTATTACCAAAGAAATAGATTAATAGCAACTTCAGGAATGTTCCTCTTCAGGGGGGTCCTAAGAAGTCTTATGGGATGTAGATGTTTAAATATTCAGGTGCTCAAGACAATGACTATTGGGTTATATTTCTCTGTGTGTGTGTTTACAGGCAATGCTCTGAGCTTTAATATGGTGACATCTCTGTGAAAAGCCTCTAGGTGCTGCCACAGTACAAATAAACAGGACCTAGGGCTGCATTTGTAGCCTTCAAAAGAGACAGTAATCTTTATTTTCAAGTGAACTGGTATTCTAGCGGGGTTTTAAGTAGATACTGAAGAGCAGTAATTTTCCTTTGCAATTCTTTGGTCAACAGTTTAATTGCAATCATTTCTTAATAAAAAGCAAACAAAATCTCCATGCATCAACATCCCTCCTGAAATGAGAAGCCACGTTAATACACGGTATGTAGAAGTGTCAGTGTATTATGGAAAGGTTAAATAATAAAAGGTTACCATGCACCTTCAATTTGAAGCTATTTTGCTTTGTTTCCTCACCTACCAATCCCGGACATGCACAGATTTGCTCTGCTTGATTCTTGCAGGAATTACTCCCTGTCTCCCCACAGTTTCAAATGATGATCAGCTACAAGGACTGGAAGGTGATGGAAATCATTTCAGTCCAGAAATGGAGGCAGGTTTAATGCAGCTGTTTAAAAAATCTCTTCCACTGATGTTTTTCATTTGCAGACCAGACTTCACAGAAAAAGCAATCTTGCCCCCTGGTAGCTCTTAAGGATTTTGCTTCAGTGCCCCCATCCCTCAGATGGGATAAAGCAGCACATCTTCAAAGAAAGTGTCCTGATTTACATGGAGGATCTGGTTCGTAAGCACTGCTCAGGCAGTACAGTGCCTCTCAGCCTTTGGATACAGCTGTGAACCATCCCTGGGATCTTTGGTAAGGCTTGTCCTCATGCTTCCATAGATAAGCACACACAAAATCTGTAGGAATCATTTTTATATAACCCCCCCACCACCACCACCACCTCATTCCCATATACACCACTCATAACTGTAACTGCAGCAGCAAAGCTTCAGACATGCTAAGGCTGGGTGACTTCCACCATGCCAGCATCAGGCTCTCCAGCCTGAAGGCAGTGTCACCATGCCTTGTTCTCAGCCCAGCACTTTCCCTCCCGGAAAGGTGCCCTGGAAAGAGCTGGCAGTTTCACATGGGAAAAGGCAGTTGCAGCGACAGTTCCACACCAGCACTGTTATTATTTATGGATTGGTGAGTAGGAGAGAGGCACGTTCTTTCTAATTTGAATTCGTCTGTCTCCTGGTAAAGCCCCTCTCCATGAGACTTCAGAGTCTTTTGGAGCCTGCTGAGAGGACAGGGGTAAATTTGGCCTCAAACAGGAATGAACTTCAGCAGCTACTGATGTGCCTCTCCGGATGGTGACTTAAATCCTTCTTCTCCACATCAGAGCTCCTGTGTCTGAAGGGATAAGAAGTTCAGTCAGCAACTAAGGACAGGAACTGGCAGTGTAAAGATCAGCAGGACAGAAAGCTTATTTCCTAGTATTAATTTCTGAGAAAGATACTTGTTTCTCTTATGTCTACTAGTCCAAGGAATTAATAATTAATAGATGAAATTATTCTTATCACTATGCAAAAATAAGAAATTCTTCTCCTACCTTTCACTCCCAGACTTAGAAAAAACTGTTGTAACTCCTCACATATCTTTATCAGCCAAACTATAATGTGTCCATGCAGAAGATAAATGCTGTTATTATTTAAACTTCCTAGCACCAGCTTCCAAAAATGCTGACAAGTCACTAATTCCAAGAAAATGTATGGTAGTTAATTAAAAGTGAAGCACACAGAAATCATTCAGTAGATTGCAATCAACAAGATTCACTGGACAAACACTTTGTTCCTCACAGCTAAGGTGACAAGTTGTTCTCTGACCTTTCCCCCTTCTCTCAGTGGGATGTTCAGATAATAATGAGCACAAAATAAAACAAATGAACAAATGAGGCTTCACCCCCACAAACAAGTAAATCGTCTTTCAGAGCGGAGCACTTACAGACACACATTTCCACCTTTTCCAGAGCTGTCCTCTTGGCCATGACGTGGTTTTACTCATTTTACCTAACCTTGAATTGAATCTGAACAAACTCCCACTGAGCAAAGGGGAGCAGTGATGCACCTGGGGGGCATGATCCCTGGTGGTGTTCAAGGCCAGGTTGGACAGACCCTTGGGTGACATGGTTTAGTGTGAGGTGTCTCTGCCGGGAGTTGGACCTTGATAATCTTAAAGTCCTTTCCAACCCTAACTATTCTATGATTCTGTGATTCTATTCTATGATGGTTACCCAACACCACACACTAAGGAGCTGGGAACACTCCGCTCACCAAGCTGCCTGCCAAGGCCTTTCTGTGAGCCATAGAGAAGGAGAAGCTTCCCAAGGGAGTCCACTTCCCCATAACCAGGCAGGGATGCCTGAGTTAAGACATCTCTGTACATCAGAATGGTGTGGAAAGGGTGTCTGCATGGTTGCTGTGGCAGTATTAGTGCAGCAGTGCTGCTGATGTGGGGGGTAACCAGCTCTTGCAAACACAGGGAGGAATTCCCTTCTACTCACTGGTGTTGGCTTGTGCCACAGGGAGCAGGAGAAGCTCCTCAAAGGACTACACATCAGAGGGAGTGGGGGAAGAGGGAAAAGGGACAGAAATGAACCTGCCATCTCTGCTTCATCTCCCCAGAAACTGTCCCAGAAAAGAGCAAAGCTCCAGCAGATAAAGTCATCCAAGGTCCTCACCAAGTTTATTGATGGCCAACAAGGCAGACTTTCATGGGCTCTGGGAAAAGACACTATTTCTTCAGCATGATGTCTGGAAGCAACAGATGGATGTCTCCATGTGTCTCCAAGTGCAGGGTTAGCATGGCTTGCCCATGGTGAGAGAGGACATTACCAACACAGTCTCAGAGAAACAAGGTGGAATAGAGTCAACAGTTCCATAAGGGAACCTTGGGAAGGATGTGCCTGTGCATCAAGGTTGTTCTCACGTCAGCAGGATGGCCTTTAACATCTGGAGCTAATTGCTGCCTCAGAAGCACAGCTTAGTGGGAACACATAGCCAAGGTCAGATTCACAGAATCACAGAACAGTTTGAGTTGTAAGGGTCCTTCAAGATCTTCTAGTTCCAAACCCCTTGCTATGGGCAGGGACACCTTCCACCAGACCAGGTTGCTCCAAGCCCCTGTGTCCAACCTGGCTTTGAGCACTGCCAGGGATGGGGCAGCCACAGCTTCTCTGGGCACCCTGTGCCAGTGCCTCAGCACCCTCACAAGGAAGAACTTCTGCCCAATGTCTAACCTAAATCTTTCTTTCCGTTTAAAGCCATTCCCCTTTGTCCTGCCACTACTTGACCCTGTAAAAAGTCCCTGTCCAGATTTCTACCTTTAGGTACTAGAAGGCTGCTCTAAGGTCTCTTTTAGACCCTGAGATCTTTTTCACACAGAAACAGCATGAAACACATGATTTTTTTAAGACTCATTTTATTTCTTTGAACACGGTCATTAGAAACAGCAGATGCTGTTGATCACACCTGACATGCTTTGGGGAAGTAAATTTCATCACACTGTTTGTATAAAGTGAGGGCAGCATTTGTTAGCTCAGCTGAACTGTTTTACCCAATAGAAGCTGGATTGCTAAAATGCCATAAATTGCGGGGAATGGGGAACTAAAAAGCTGAAGTTGTGTTCCCATTGGATATTGCAATGGAAACTGCGCTTCATTATCCTCCCAACAATAATGACCAACTTCCCAAGCAAAGTAGGCTTGTATTTCTGACTATAAAGGGAAAAAGGCAGATTTTCCATCATATTTATGTCTAGAACCCTTTCTTCTAGGAAAGCAGATACAATTTCCAGGCACATTCACAGTTTACATTTAAATATTTTCCATTAGGATATTTAACATATATTGATATAGAATGATATAACTGTAAAGTATTTCCTTCTGAATTTGTTCCTGGGTGCTTTGTAACGAAAAAAATATTCTGGTTTTGCTATTCAACTTCAAATTGACTTTCCTGATCATATCCAAAACAAATAGCTTGGGGGGAGGGAGGGAATGACAGGAATCATTCTTTTGGTGGAGCAAAGGCTTTTTCAGGTATCACAGTTTCATCTCTACATTTTCCCATTATTATTCTATTACTTACAATTTCTCTCCCATCACTAACACTCTCTGGTCTGTATCATAAAAGCAGCTTCTCCCTGAAGTGGCTTATGTCCAAATGAAGATAAAATACACTGGAAAAATTTGTATGGAGTTCTTTGGGAAGAAATATTTGGTCTATTTAGATACAGACATATATCTGAGCATGGACAGGAAAACATCTCCCCTGACATGTATAATGTTTTCTTTTTTGGCGTTATGGAAGACTAACTATGGCACAAACAACAACTTTGTGACCTGGAGCTCTGAGGTCTTTCTCCATCAAAATGGACAAAAAGGACTGATGACAGCTAGGGGATTGAAGAGCGAGACCAGCGTATCATTACTGACAAAGAATATCTGTAGAATAGGAGGCACCATCAGAGAAAAAACTATTCTGCACTGGTGAAAGGAAAAGAAGTTGAATATAGCAGAGTGTGCAGGGGAAGTTAATATCCATGGAGATGAGTGATATGTTTAGACTGACAGCTGGGAAAGACAGTTTTGACAGACACATACTAGATGAATTAGAGTAGGATGATGCAAGTATATATGAGATTTTTTTAACCTTCCTTTTTCACTTCCACTATTTTTCAGCTAAGCATGAATTTCCCTTACACAACATTTACAATCTCAACTCCTGTTGAACAAGGCTTCCACCAGGCTCTGGAGACCGAGGCAGGTGAGGAGTTAGAAGATGTTTTCTAAGCGAGGCTGAATACAGGTTTTCATTGCTGTTCTCGAAGGCTGGATGAGTTTGCATTCAAAGCCCTGAAATCTGAGACTTGTGGCAAACATCTTAGTGCTTTTGGGAGGATTTTTTGTGTAAGCTTGATGACATTCAGGATTTCCAGACTCTCTTTGGCTCAGCAAAGGGTGCTAACTGTGGGGTACAAATGATCTCTTGAAGCCCAAATCCTTTGGCAGCTCAGCTACAAATTCACAAGTTATTTAGAGACATTTTCCAATAAGATGTTGTCAGCTGAATACTTGGAGACTGCAATGACTGCACTGAGCAAGCTGGGTGCAAGGAAAATGTGAGACCACATATGAGACCATGTGAACATTGCGAAGTTTGCTTTGAAGGTTAAAGAACCAAATGGATTTCTCAGTTTCCTCAAACCTGATTCTCCTAATGTAGCACTATTCAAGCCAAGAGCCACACTAACATCACCAGAGAAGCTCTGTAAAGCTTGGTGTGCTATGAATTGCTGATTTGAGCTTTGTAATCCAAGAAAGTCTTCACAAATAGATTTTTGGAAAGAGAAGGACTTAACTTCAGATATGTGAAAATCAGAAATCTCATCCTTCCTCTAGGCCTGAGTGCTGGGCTTTCATCAAACATGGGATAATACATATTTGTCATGGGGAAATGACAAAATTTGACTTGCCTCAGTGAGGATGTAAGATCTTACTCTTACCCTAGGCCAAATCTAGATTGAATTCCTTAAATGCCTTTATTTGTAAGTAGAACCTCTGGGATCTAGGAAGCAAAGATGCATTCACTGTTACAGGTGCTTGCTTTACTTGTCATGTTCCCAGCCATCCACAGGACTCCTGTGCAAGCACCAGTATTAAATCTTGCATGTGCTGCTCTTAACCTGATAGACAGAAAGTCTTTTTGAACCGAGGGATCCTGTACAACTCTGGATAAAGGCAAGGCAGCAATAGCTGCAAATCATTACAATTACGCCTTCTAGAGGTTCTTAAAGTCAAAGCCCTCCCTGAAATGTAATAACATGTTTAACTTGGACTGAGAACAGAAACAGAAATAGAGCCGTACACCAACCTGTATAATATTATGCCCATTTAATTGAATTAATTTAGTGACAGAAATATGACAGGATGCTACACATCCAGCAATAGAGGATAGAGCTGCTGTGTGCAGAGCAGGCGGCAGCACAGCTTTCCTCCAGCCCACCTGCCTCTGCCTGGCTCTGCTGGCTGCTCCATGCTTGCTCAGCCCAACCTTGTTGTTCCTTGCTCTGGGCTGAAATTATCTCCCGCTGGGGCTGCAGTGGTGTCCTGCTGTCCACACCAGCATCACCAGCATTTCAGCCTGCAGCTTTCCTGAGCTGCTTCCTGCATTGCAAATGGGCTTTTGCCACTCTCCCCAGTTCCCAGTGCTTACATTTGAGATGTCTGAAATGAAATTTCTGACTTTGCGTCTTCCTAAAGTCATTTATCCAAATCACTGCACATTCCTGCAGCCCAATAGGGATGGACGATGGCTGTACCCTTCATGACACTGCTCTCTGGGGAAGAACAGACTAAGCACCATTCGGTACCTTTCCAGCTATTCCAGTTTCCCCTGCTGAGCTGTTAAAACTCCTCTCAATGCTCACCATTTCTTTCTTGTCCCTGGGCAGAGCCAACTTACAGATACGCAGCACTATGAAAATTAAATTGAATTTAATAGCTAACTAAGTATCACCGTGGGCATTTTCTGATTGCATTGTACTGGGATGGGGACAGCTGCTGCCGTGTGCCACGTAATCAGCAACACAGCAACAGCCCTTTGAACAGACATCAGTGACAGACCTAAAACTTGGCTTTGCAAGATGTCATAGACGTCACAGACTTCTTTCTGTTTAGTTTAAGGTAAGGATGGATAGATTCTCCCACCTTCATTTTGCTGATCCTGAACATCTCTCTTTGCATGTGGTAAAGGAGTGTGTAGGTATTCTTTTAAAGTACTACAAGCTCATAGAAGTTTTGAAAGTGTTTTCTGCTTTTAAATGTCTGCAGTATCTTTAATTTTTTTTCCTCTTGATATATTGAAGTTGGAGATGGGTTTATATATGGCTTTGTCTTCCTTCAGTATAATGTCCATACAGGCTTTTCTGTTTCTCTGTCTGTAACTGATGTAGACACAGTCTGCAAATAAACCATTATCTGCAAGAGCTCTATACATTTGGCAGAGTAGCTCTAGGAGGAAACAAAGAAAGCATTTAAAGTAATGAGCAAGTTATAAAAATGAATGCTTTTTCCTTGATCATTTGGTCACAATAAGTCATAGATCATATTACCTGGAAAACTCCCACTCCCATCTAATAAAGGTTCATAAACCTAAATTGCAACTGGCCTGTTGCAGGTCTGTTGCTCAGGAGGATAAAGTTGTGAATGTTCAAAGTCAGACAAAGATCCTATCCCAATGCATTTCCTATATTGCTGCACTCCAGAAAAACAACCAAACAAACAAGAAGATGAAGTGCCCTAAGAGTCAGTTACAGCCCTGACTGGTCTCTTAATTGTGCACACAGAGAGCACACAGGGATTTTGAGGTTCTCCTAAGACACCAGATGTGGACGTCTCCCATGTAGAGCCTGTCTGCCAATTTCTGCAGGAAGTGGGGGACCTTGGGGCATCTGTCTCTTGGTATCATCACCACTACCTCAAAATATCCCATTACTTCAACTCTTTACTCAAAGCTCTCCTCCCTGCACCCCTTCATTTTTAATCTAACTCCTCAGGACAAAGTAGGCCACAAGGTTCACAGTACATCTGAGCCTCTGCAAAATATAGAAGTGGGAGAGGTTAAAAATAGAGAGAAGGGGATGGCACTGGTTGTATTAGTTGCTCCCAGCATGCTGTTTGACTAGAAAAACTGAAGAATTGCAAACTGGTTTTTGCCAGCAAAGGAGATACAGGATCTGTCTGAAGAAACCCAGTCCACATCCTTACCAGTGCATCTTCACTTGTCTTGAGTATTCCTGTCAATTTTCCTTTGGAAGTCCCTTTTCATGGTACCACAAGTTCAGGCTTCTTTGGTCATTTTACATCTTTTCAGACCTTGTGCAACTTCCCTTTACCTTGCTTAGATCAAATTATATATACTCTCTCTTTCTTCCAAATTCTGGGCCTACAAAAGAAAGGGTTTGCACGTTGCTTCTTCATTCCTTCTTTTCTGCTAGGATTTTTCCATGGCTTCAATGCCTTCTCACACAAGCAATCTTAGAAGCCCTGCTGTTTTCCTGTACTGCATCTCTCCCACTGTTCTACAGTGCTTGCACTTGACTCACAGGTTATCCAGGTTAAAAGTCTCCATTTTTTTGTGTCAGTCTTTCCAACCTTAATCTGGAGATAGAGCCCATGTTAGGAAACTGCTGATTCTATGTTTGCTGAGCCTACACATTTCAGCTCATAAGGTTTTTTTCAGTTGTGTTTCCCAGATAACATTGGTGTGCAAAAAAAATATGTCTTTATTAGATTATCATAGAAAAATTAGATAGCATAGAAAAAAATCTGTGATCATTCATTTTTGGGGCAACTCTACTGGTGGACACACCATGAATGCTTTGTTATTACATTAGTAGTCTAATAACAATAAGTATAAACCTGGCTTATGGTATTTACAGATAACCTACCTAAACTCATCAGATCTCATAATTTTAACACACACACATTTTCCAAAGTGTCATGCTGGGCATCCAGGGGACATGTATGGTCTTGTGGTGTCTTTTTGTGAAACTAGAACAAATATTCTGTTTGCCAAGTAGGAGCCTAACTTGCAAACTGAAGCTTAATGGCTACACTGCAGTGGAATAGCACAAGATGCTGCATTTTAATTGCCTCTTATCCAGGAAATGGCACAACATAATGAAGTGCTTGGATTCTGGCCATGACTCCAGTCTCCTGTGTGATTCTGTCCTTAAAACTCGATACCAGACTTCAGAAACTCATTCTTGCTTTCTATCTTTTAAAAACACTTGCAAGGTTCTGTTTTAGGACAGCTCTGCTCTCAGATGTCTGTGGGTGCACAGGGCACAGAGAGTGCGCAAGCATCACTTGCAGACAGTTGATGCGCACGTGTCATGAAACTGCTGATTACCTACGCATAGTTGGAAAGTTACCCTTTACTTTTCTCCTTTCTCTTCTACACTTCATGTCTCACTCTGTGGTACATTCTTCATACGCTCATCCTTTCAGTGAGGATATTTTGCAATACCCCTTACTGAGGTTCCACAAAGTGAAAAGTATCCCATCCATCTCCATGTGCCAGACAGGTTCCTGCTCTTACAGGGTGCTTGGCTATGGGGCAGCTGTCAGGATCACTCATCCTTTTCCTGGCTTTCTTCATAGAAGACTTTTCTTGTCTGCAAGTCAAATTCTTTTGTCTTGGCCTCCCCAAGTCCTTTTTAGCCTGGAGACCAGACCAGTGTCCCTGTGCCTGCAGGCACTGGGGAGATTTCTTTTCTGATGCCGTAACCTCCCTTCTCAGGCATTGTACAATGGGAGCCGTACACTTGAGTCTATAGCACAAAAAAAGGGAAGTGCAGACCTGAGACAAACCCCAGTTATTAATTAAACCTCATAGTGGCCATGGGAAGCAAGTGGTTATTACCTTACCTGAGGGACAGGGAAATTGAGGTAGTGTCCCTGGGGTCACACTGTGGAAGAGATTAATGAATAATCTTGTTGCTCAGACCTGAGCCCTCATTTCCAGACCATTTTTGCCTCTTAAGTTATGTGATGTAGAGCATCAGAATTACAGCGTAGAATTCTATTAATAATCACTACTCAAAAATATGGCACATCCAGCAATAACAGCTGGGGGAAAAAATAATAATTTCCTTTTTAATGTGTTTCCTTCTGCTCCACAGTGTTTGATATTAATTAAAAGAGACCCCTGAGCAGTGCAGAATAATAAAATACTCAGTCAGTCACAGCTGACAATGTGCTAAAACTTTGTGTGTTAAACTTCCAGGCATGGCTTCTGGTTTAGGCTGACGGTGCGCTCTGCTTTTTGTTAGCCTGTTTTTAAGATCTACATTTTCTGGCAAATCAACTGAGTCACCTGAGGGGGTTTCAAATCCAATCAAAGAGCAAGTGATTTCTTCAAGCTTTGCTGCCTTGTTATTTCTTAGTTCCCTGTCAAATAATTTATACGGAGCTTTACCTACATTATAGTTCACTGGTACAAGTAATTTCAGGGGGGTTTGGCAAACTAAACCTCCAGTGAAAAATATTCCTAGTTAATAGCTAGCATAAAAAAAAGACAGAAGAATTTTGTCATTGCTACAAATTATGAGTTAATTTTAGAGCTCCACTGAAGTTAATATTATTTCAGGTCCCAGGCCCATCAACAGCCGTGGATGTCAAGTGATAGGGTGCATTGTCTGCTGTGAGACTGAGTCTTGATAAGGCCAGTTGGTCAGGAAAATGCATCGTCTCCTTTATTATGGTCAGATTTGGACTCACAACTGATCTGGAGCTGTAGCATACATACCCTGAGGGCCTTTAGATGAGCAAACTTTCTGATGGACCATCATCTCATAAGAAGTCTGACCCTCCTTCTATAAAGCTGTGATCCAAACTGAACCAAAAGCTTCTCTAACTCAAAAAACTTTGCCTTTCTTTCCACTTTACTCCTCAATGTGGTCCCATTCCGCAGATTCACTGTGTCTAGGAGAGTTCATAATTGTGTGGTGCTCATTAGAGTGTAATTGCCTTGGGAGATCTGTGACTCAGACCTGGCCTGCACATAAGAAGGCAGCACTAACGCAATCTCTTGTGATGCTCTTGGAGATGTACAAGTGCAGCCTCCTCCCTGCTGGCTTCCAATAATCTTCAGCCTCAAGGCAATGTTCATGCAGAACAATCCTGCACGTCATGGATCAGAGAGAGAGATGGTGACTTACATTTTGTCTTTGCAGAGGGAGCTGCTGGAGCAGTTTTTGGTAAGAGACCCCAGCAGGGTGGCACAGTGCTCAACTGTGGCAGGAGAAGGCTCCACACCAGCGAAGGACTAGCTCTGCTGGTCAATGGCATGGCACATGGGAAGGCTGTCCTCATTAAGACATACCATGCAGCCCTTGAGGTGCAGAAATTAGGTTTTTAATAACATAATCCCAACACAGGAAGATCCTGACCCAAATTCAGATGAAATTGCACACTCCTGATGACTTCTAAGAATTTCAAAGTTTTAGAAATCTTGCCTTCTCCCCAACACTGATTTTTTTGAAAGTTGCTTTATTTAATAACAGCATTTGCAGCCTGTCAAAGGGTTCAAATATGCCTGTCTTCAGCTTCAGAGAGAGTTTACCCTTAAATCATGAGGCCAAAATCACTTCCTTCTGACTAACGCGCTCTCCTGGAAATGGGACTGAGAAGCCTTTGTCAGCCATCAGGCTCCCAACAGCCCCATTGACACTGTGATGTGGATTTTGTCCTCTGAAAGGTCAGAGGAAGACCCTTCATTATTACTTATGAGTCACTGAGTTACTGAAATCTGTATCCTGTTTCTGCATAATTCTTTAAGCATGATTTAAATTTGATAGAGGAAGATGTTTCATTTTCCTCTCAATTCCTCCAGATATACAGTCCCCCCATATTAGGCCTCTGAGAAAAACGTCTGCTTAAAACAGAGATTAGCAGTTTCTGGAGATATAAAGCCTCTTTCCTCCAGATGATATAATGAGTAACTCACTCTAATACTTAAGTCTTTTTTCTCAAGCAGACCAGCTGCACCAATCCGTTTCCAAGATCAGCCTTACCCACAAACATGACAGATGAAACGAAAAGAGAGGAAGTGGTTTTTCTAGTAATTTGAATTTAGCACACACTATTGTTCATGAAAGTACATGTGAACTCAAAGGCAATCACATCCTAACACACAGATGATATAGACATAACTAAAAGCAAGTACTAACTACACAGCAATATCAACCCCAGCTGTTTGTGGGCCTGAAACAGAGAACCACTCCTTGAACAAAGCTTTATTTGCATATGCATACATTTCTGAGGTGATAAACAAGGCCAGAATAAAACACAGAAGACCCACAGGAGTTGTGCTTCGCTCTGGAGTGGCAGCTGAAGACAAGGTGAGATACCCAAGTATGCCAGGATGTCTGTGTTTAGGTAATACATTGACATCCTTCATATTTTAATGGATAATCATGAGTTATTTTATATATCCATGTGTCCACTGCTGAAGACAAAATCCTTTAAGGTTGGGGATTTTTACCTCTACATCATTTTTCACCATCTTCCATTAAAATAATTGAGAAAAGAAATTATAAGGGAGGAAAGATGCATAGCCAAGAGCTTCTCATATTTGAGACCTGCAGTGAATTATTTATTCTCGTGTCGCATTTGAGCCCTATGATTCTTTAAACAGCCAAATGTGTCCAGCAGTTAAAAAATCAATAGACTCCTGCTGAGGAGTAAGTCTCTTTCCATCCCCTGAGCTGATTTGTTCTGTAACCTCTGACAAGACCATTTTCCTCTTTGGCTCCCACTTTGTCTGCTTTTAAAACTGTGCTCAGCAACAGCCCAAAGAGTGCAATGGGAATTCCCAGTGCTGGGGAACAGATTATCCCACACACACACACACTTAACAATACTGTGCACTTCTAGTCTCTGTGGCTTCTAGCACCAGCAGATTAAAGATATTTGCCTCCCTTGGTCTTCCTACCCCTGCCCACTTTGGCCAGCACTTTCTCTGGAGAGCCCTGTGAGATCCTCAGAGCACCATAAAGCAGCTGAGATGCAAGCTCCAGCACGTCTTGCAGCGAGACCTCTTTTCCCTGCCAAGCCTCAGTGAAATTAGGAGCTGAACAGGCATTTGCCAGCAAAAAAGTTGCTACAGAGCTAACCAGGACCTATGTTTATATTATCGCTGTAATTTAGAGCCAAATCTGTACTTATGTATATGGATAACTACAAGCCTTACTGGCTTTATAATCGCAGTATTTCTGAGAACTGTGACAGCTGTATGAAAAAATGGGATCATTTACATGGATCCTTATGCAAGATCATAAACTAGGTTTCTTCCAGACTTAATACTGCTTCATAATCTCTAACGGTTAGCACCCATACTGTTTGGGTTGCAAGACAGCTAATTTGTCATCCTTACGGCTTCCACCAACAGCAGGGTAAGAGCAGCAGTTTTAATTAAAGGTTATATGCAAACATTTCTCACTGTTTCTGTGTGACAAATGGTCCTCCTCACCCTGAGGGTTTCCCTGCTGCTGGTCAGAACAAGACCCTTCCCTTTGCAAAACTGCACAGGTTTTGTTAAAACACACAGAAAAACAGCAGTGATTCTCACAGCTTCATCTTGGACTTCCATGTGGGAAGGAAATTCCTTTCTGTAATCCCTATTTGATCTGTTTAGGGCTTCAGTACAGAGATGATTCTGTGTAGAGCTAAGGCATCTGTATCTTCACATAGTTTGTCTGTAATTGCTTTAACACAAATACTATTTTCTTCTGCATTCATGCCTAACACAACAGATATCTCAACATTAGTATACTGAAAAATTATCATAAATCTTGGAATTATTTTCTTTTTAAGACATTTTACAGCATTATGACATATAGTGAAATAAAATGTGCAAAGCTATAACTGTACAAGCCATGTTAATGGTCAAATAATGTGAGAAAACTTACAAATAAATACATGTCTAATTTAAATGCTATGGGTATGTCTACTGAGTGTCTATTGTGTTTCTTCATGGTGGTGTGGTTTGGGTTTCTTCTCTCATATTAGCTTTCATTTCTGATTCTTACTTTTCCATGCAGCCCTCTAAGATGAACTCTTCTTCATCTTGCCTGTGGCTATCTAAACCATATTCTCAGCAGGCAGTTGCTATAAATGTTGATGTAAGTTTGTTCCATAAACTGAAAGAAAGTTTTGAAGTGATTTTCTTCATATTACCATATTACAGTAGATCAGTCAAATATCATCTGTCCCTCGTGTCTTTCTGCTCAATGCAAATTTATTACCATGTAGTCTTGGAACAGCACAGATGATGTCTATTTAGTACAGTTTTCTGTAAGAAAGAGCTCAGCATCTCTATAAATCCTTCAGATTCTGTGCTGATGTGGGATCTGGTGATAGTACCTCAGTGGGAAACTTACTTGTTTGAACAACTTCTAAGTCTTTTCTTTGCAGGGTAGAATACTGAGTTTCAACAACATTAAGTAACTATTCCAATTGTTAATGGCCAGGAAAAGAGGAAAAATACCTGTTTACAAAGCTTGTTCACATTCTGAAAGTTGGCAGAATGGCTTTGAAAACCACTTTATGTAATTCTAGACTCCACAAGGATGAAGAAACAGGGAACAGGGAGAAAAAGGCTTGGGGAGCAAAAGAGCACCTTCCAGTGCTAGGGCAAAGGAGACTGGGAAGACAAAGCCAGGATCTGCAGAGGTGCCTGGCAGGAAGATGAGAGACAATGGTCATCAGATGGAATAAGGGAGATTTTGCTTGGTGGTAAGGGAAAACATTGTCCTCACAAGGACTGTCAGCACTTGAACAAGTTACCCAGGCAGTTGTTTGCATCATCTCCTTCCCTGCAGGTGTTCAGCTAACCAAAGCCCAGAGCAATCCAGACTGAAGTCAGTCTCTCCCTGCTTCAGGAGGGAGATTGGGCTAAAAATATCCCGAGGTCCTTTCCAGTCTCATTCAAGTTTGGGCTTGGCAAAATGGTGCCTCAAACTATCATTTCTGTATGTTCTGATTTGTAGTTTTGTGCTATGAAAATGCACGCATGGGACCTGCAGGCTGCCATACGCAGTTATAGGGGAACAGAGCTGGCAAAAAAAAAAAGAATATTGTTTATTCCTTACTGGAAAAAAGTCAAGGCCGAGCATCTTTATCAAAGCCAAAACACTGACAGTCCAGCCCCTCTTAATAAAAGCTGGAGTAAGTCCAATGGGAGAGAATGGGTGAAAAAACAATTCCAAATGCTATTTTTGTGAAATATGGATATTTTCCATTCCCAGACTCCACCCTGAACTGCTGTCCTCTGTCACAGGGTGCCATTCAGCACAGCTGCTTGGTGAAATAGATGGAGGTGGAGAAACCTTTGCCTCCAGCTGGCCTGGCCCTTCTCAGGGCACTCTGTTGGGGTACAGGAGACGGAATTGATGTTCTCCTGGTCTCTCATGTCCTTTCTGCGTGCTGATCCAGAGAACTATCTAATAAAAGGTCACCACTTCTTTTCTTCTAGTGCTTTCTGCATTTTTCGTTAATCCAGACCAAAGAAATTTAATTTTTCTTTTATTTTTCCTGGGCAAATTAAATACATAAGTTCACTTTGGACTTTTTACAAATAATGTGTTGAAAATAATTCCCCTACTCATAAGCACCAGAGAGGATTGTGTGGGCAAGATCCTCAGCCAGCACAAACCTCCGGGCTCCATTGATTTTCATGGAGCTGTACCCCAGCTGAAGGTCTAGTCTGAAACACTGGTGTCTGGTCTGTCAGTCCACCTAAACCATCCTCCTGCTCATGCCAAGGCTGACAACACCTGACCTTGCTAGAGTGATAAAGTTCACTGTCAAACATTGCACACACAAACCCCTTGCATAATGTACCGAGGTGTCTGGAGCCAAACAGTGGGACATCTGTTTTCATCAAGCAACTTTTCATACTTACTGGATATACTTGGCTGTCTTGTGTTATAATTCAAGTGCAGTGCTTCAAATATATGCAGGCACTAATGTATTTATTTCAATGCACGATTATTTAACTGCAGGCAGCTG
>JBCJKH010032204.1:0-32179 GCA_039877255.1 Loriculus beryllinus
TCCTCTGGACTTGTTCCAACAGTTCCATGTCCTTTTTGTGTTGAGGACACCAGAACTGCACACAATACTCCAGGTGAAGTCTCCAGAGGGCAGAGTAGAGGGGCAGGATCACCTCCTTCAACCTACTGGTCACGCTCCTTTTGATGCAGCCCAGGATACGGTTGTTTTCTGGGCTGCAAGCGCACACTGAAGTTGGCTCATGTTCATTTTCTCATCAGCCAACACCTCCAAGTCCTCTGCAGGGCTGCTCTGAATCAATTCTCTTCCCAACCTGTAGCTGTGTTCCCATTTACCTTTCTGGGCTTTTAATGTATGTAAAAGCTTTAAATTTGTCAGCTCTGTTCCTATAATGCTGTCAACAATCACTGAATGTGCAAAGTCCTCTCTTTCTCCCTGGGAGAACTAATGTGTACAAGAAGTTGTTTATTAGGTGTGAGGTTCATTTGGAAACTCTTTGTGGAGAAGACTTTCTTTGATTAAAAAGATGCATGGCCTAATTAGTAACTGGGTTTTTGGTTTGTTTGTTGGGGTTTTTTTATTTTTTTATATTTTTTTTAATTTTTGGTGACTTAGACATCAGATATTTTGGTTAATCTGAGGCTGAATTTACTTGCACAATTATTAAAGCAACAGATGTAGAAGAGTGAACTGTCTTTAGATAAAAAAAAACATGCAAGTTAGAGCTCACTTGGCTGTGCTTAAGAATACAGCCGTGTGATCTGTGAAAGTACATTAGTAAAGTACCTTAATTTTGTTGTCTTAAAAAGAAGATTTTTCAGCTCTGAGTAGACTTGCAGAGAAACTCGTATTTTGCCTTCATGCTTAAGGAGAGTATGAACCCATGAGCTAGTTTGATTTAGGGATAAATTGGAAATCTTCTCACAAATAACCTTTTAAGATTTACTGGCTTGTAAGAATGGGTTTCCAAGTAACTTGGCAGGAAATTTTTACTTACAGATGGTAAAAAAAAAAGGGAACATGTGATTTGATGCTTTCATCTGGCTCTATCTAGCTTCTTTCCTAAAGACTGTCTCATATTTCTGTTTTGTTGAGTTACACTTCTGTGGAAAAAGGAATGGGATTCTTTTGTCTTTAGAATGTGTATTAAGGGCTGTTAACTATTTCTTTCTAAGTAGATTGCATGTGTTAACCTTGGAGAAAGAACTTATGTGAAAAAGACTTGTGATGATAAATACTGTTATATTTTCACTGACTATAGTGGAGATAGTTTTAGATAATGTAGGTCTGATGATCTTCCTAAAGGCTTCAGAACCCTGAGGGTTATCAGATCTTAACGGTGGCTAGAATCACAATGAAAGAAATGGGAAGAGGCACATTCTTGTTAGTGGTTTGTAGTGGTGGTTTGGGGTTTTTTTTGGGGGGGGGTTGTGTTTTGGTTTGGTATGGGTTATTTGTTTTGATTTTGGGTGTTTTGGTGTTTTGTGGCTTGCTTTTCTGTTGTCAGCTTCATGTATTGTTTCAGTAGACTTGTGCACTAGCTAGTTTGGCACAATTATGGAAATTTTATAATTAACTAATCCTTGGATGCTCAGTAGTCTTAATGAACTAGAATAGATCAAAGATTAAGTTGGTATAAGAAAGTGCTTTCTCATTCAGCATAGCAGTCCTGCAAAGCTACACTATTTTGCTGTAAGCAGTTTCAACTTGTAATTTTAGCTCCTTGTGTCTTAAATTATTTAATATTTTAACATTATTAAATAAGTGTTAGGTGTAATATGCTTACTAATTAGAAGTGTGGCTGAAAGTTGATATGTAATTTTTATCAATAATATTGTTTAGGAATATGAAGCACGGACAGGAAGAATGTATAAACCTCCACCCCCATCAGCAAGACGTAAAAATATTGAATTTGAACCACTTTCAACTACTGCTTTGATTCTAGAGGATCGACCAGCGTAAGTATGATCCTGCTGTGGAGCTGATGATGACTGAATTCATTAGATACACTTCTGATGAGCTAAACTTCACTAGTCTCAGGTGAAAGTATCACTGGATTATCCATCTCAACTAATAGCCTCATACCTTCAGAAGAACCTTTACATTACAGCCTACATGAGGAATTATTTCTTGCTGTGCCTTAAGAATTGAGCCTGGGGCCACCAGTCGGTTGCCTACTGTATATCACGGCTGCCTGTGGCAGTGTAGTAGGCATCCTTAATCAGGAAAATTCCTGAAGAGTTTTCATGGATTTCTTCACTGTCACTTCAGTGTGCGCTCCCTTCTCTTTTCCCCATTCTGAAAACTGAATCTCCTAGACCAGTCAGGAAGACTTAACAGTGGCAGTTCTCACTTCAGGAGACCTGAGTTTGGCTTACCAGAGGAGTTTTTTATAAAGGAAAAAAAAGCAAAAGAATTAGGCACTTAACAGCAGGAGTGGGAAGAATTTCCTTTGAAACCTAAGAAATACCTTCCAAATTGCACCTTGAGAAAGCTTGTGATGGCACTGTTTAATGTTTGCTCTAATTAGTTTCAATTAGGAAATGGAAAATAGCACATGTAGTGTTTTAATAGTCTCTCCAGTGGTATATAAGCTCATTGCTATGATTATTTTTTTGAAATGCGTTATTTCTTTTGACAGTGTGAGATATGCAGTAACTTTTGCTGATGTTTTTCTGTACTTTCAAAATACCACAATTCACAAACTAACATGTTTTTACAAGTGACGCTTCCACTTGATTTAAATTGGAGTGTCATCCCAAATGTGTAATGTGTTGCCACAGTCTCATCCTTAAAGATATATGCTGTCATTGGAAATACTGATAAAGGGACCTTTTCTGGGTTTGTTTTTTTTTTTTTTTTTGATGCTAAAATCACATAACTGTCTTCTGTTTATTTTGAACCAAAGTAGGCTAGAGATTGGGTAAGAGACTGAGACTAAACATTGTGTTCTGATTTGTTTTGGAATAACTGCTTGGTCAAAAGGAAGTGTGTGTTTGGCAATTAGGGGATTGCTGTGCAGCCAAGAAACAAACGCATTTTAAGATGGTGAGCTTGCAGCACTGCAGCAAGCTTCATTAGCTTTAGCTCTGACATAAATGTGGATCTGTCATTTCTTCTGTTGGTATCTTCTTTTGTGGGAATTTCAAAGGGTTACCTATCTTGAATAAAAACATTTACCTTTTATTGAAAATGTCATCATAGATTTCATATGAACAGATGGAGTATCAATACACAGTTACATTTAATGATTAAAGTATTCATGTCCAGAAATGCGCTGGAATAAGTAACTATGGAATATCAATATTTTCCTTATGTCACTTCTTGCAAACTTCATTTGGGCGTCACTCCAGATTTTCAATGAATGTAAGAATCCTGCTTTGGGGGAAGCTGTATGAGAACTAATAAACAGAAGCAGTAAATATCTAGTAGTTCTCTACTGTTGTCACTGAAGCACTTGTAGTGTGACAACTCCAAGGCTCAGAGAGAGGCCAAATTAAAACCTGTTTTGAAATGGTTCAGAATGTTATTTTTGTCTGTTGAATTCATGAACACCTTGTTTTCAGAAATCTTCCTGCCAAGTCTGTGGAGGAGGCTTTACGTCACCGACAAGAGTATGATGAGATGGTGGCAGAGGCGAAAAAACGAGGTATGTTAACTGCCAATAACCAGTATAATTCTTTTAACTGTGCAGCAAAACCAATTTCTGGCTCTGTTCTCAGGCTGGTAGGAACAGTAAAGAACGGCCTTGTTTAATGTCTAGGTTATTGTCTGGTACACACGTGCACACAATTTAGATCAGAACTCAATTATCAGTTTGTTTTCTTAGTCCACCATAGTAACTTAATGGTGTTTTTTTTTTTTTTTTGAACTACCTGTGGGATGTGATCAGCTGGAAACTTTCTGGTTACTTGCACTCTTTTTTTTCCAAGCTATGTTGCTATAGTTGCCACTGAGAGCCAAAGCTGAGGGCTTAAAGGTCTGGTATTCTTTTCAGGAATTTGACATTGATTTCAGTGTGAAGACAGATGAAAACGTCGTTGGATTTTTTTTTTTCCAACCAGCTTTAGCTGTGTGAACCTTCCTAGTCCCGTTAGATATGTTTAATTTAAAAAACAGATCTGTAGCATCTGGTACTGTGTCAGTCTATGAACAGTTGTTGAAAGGACTTCTATAGTCTTGTGCCTAGTATTCAGGGAATAAGCTATTTCAAGAATCTCTGTTGAATGTTTTACTTGGGCTGTTGTCAGAGTTACGAGTTTCTGAACTGATTGATCCTCTATGGATCTGTGGCAGCTTACTCTGAAAGATGTAGTAAGAAATCCAAAGCATTTGACAATTTGTTTCACTCTTCTCTTGTGGCATGCATCTTGTAAGTTGTGGTCTGTGGTCCATGTTCTCCAACTGCATCTTTGGAGGGTCAGGCATGTGTAGCGTTTTAGTATATGTGCCCTAGTATTCCTTAAATTAACTATTGCTACACACAGAAAGCTGCAGTAAAAACTTAATGAAGCTGATCAGCCATGTCGATTTACCAAGGATGATGTCTTTATGCCATTGATGTTTTTAATGCATGCATAAACAGAAAATGGCTTGCAATTTCACAGTGGTTCTTAGTGATATTAAGATAACACTGCTCTGTCCTCCTTTTAACCATTTTAATAAGTGGATCTATAAGTGATTCTTTTTAACAGAAGGCAGAACACTCTTTTCTTGTTCAGCATTGTGGCTTTGTCATGGATCTTTAGGTCCTCTTTCCAGAAAAGAAAATACATAATCCTTCTAGATGGAAATTTTAGTAAAACCTGAATAATTTCTAAATGGGTGTAGAATTACACTTTTGAGTAATAATGTCATCCATAATTCTTGCTGTTTAGTCTAAGAAGTATGTAAAGTTTAGGCAGAATAAGGTATGAAATTCATTACAGGAAAGACTGCTTGATATGCCTGCTTTTTAGTCATTCCATGTACTGCAGAAAAGTGCTGTGATTTTTCTAGCTAGGTTTTTCCTTGTCTAAATGGCTGTGTATTTGAATAAATTAAAGAAAGCTTAAATTAAAAAGTTCCTGAGAAACACACCTACATTCAACAGCAATAGTACCAGCAACTGTAATTTACCTTTGATCTTTCAGACATTTAAATAATTAGATAATAGCTGAATTATTTACCTAATAATTTATATACACTAATGTGGAATTATTAATGTGTCTAACAGAAATTAAAGAAGCACATAAAAGGAAAAAAATAATGAGAGAGCGTTTCAAGCAAGAAGAGAATATTGCTAGCGCTATGGTGATTTGGGTCAATGAAATACTACCTAACTGGGAAGGCATGTAAGTAAAGTTCTGTTATGTAAATCATCATAGAATGGTTTGGGTTGGAAGGGACCTTAAAGACCATCTCATTCCAACTGCCTGCCACAGGCAAGGACACCTTCCACTAGACCAGGTTGCTCCAAGCCCCATCCAACCCAGCCTTGAACACTTCCAGAGATGGGACATCCACAGCTTCTTTGGGCAGCCTGTGCCAGTGCCTCACTACCTGCATAGTGAAGAATTTCTTCCTAATGTCTGAGGCGAATGAGGCAAGGCTGGCTGGCTTGTTTCTGTTCTAAAAACAGAGGACGCACATATCTTATTTCATTTTCCTTTCTGTTTGGTCAAGAAGTCAGTTTTTGTTGTCATGGTATAGTGAAAGGTCATTACAGCACAACAGATGTGCTTTCTGGGAGCTTAATGTTTTGGGGTTTCTTTTAGCGGGGCTTTAGCATAAGCAGTGATCCTTGAATATTGGTTTAGGAAATAGCATGTATTTTGCTTGTAAGTTGCCCAGTGATTTTAGAAAACAAGATGTGCAATATGTGGTCTTTTAACTTGTTGGTTTTTTTTTTTTCCCTGCTTCCCTATCTTAGGCGTGCTACCCGAAGAGTTCGAGAGCTGTGGTGGCAGGGATTACCCCCACGTGTACGTGGGAAGGTTTGGAGTCTAGCTGTGGGAAACGAGTTAAATATCACTCCTGGTATGTCTTTACAGATCACAGTCTAATGAAAAATTAAGTTGGTTAAACTTATGTTAAAAAAAGTAAAAATCAGGGTATATTTGCTTTTTAAAGAACTGTATTTTACAACCTTAGGAACAGGTCTTTTTAGTTAGACATAATCTGGTAACAAGGATGGAAACAAGAATCAAAACCTGCTTACAGAAGTATTTTTGTCTTAAAAGTGTTAAGGTGGTACTCCTCCAAAAAAATTAATTTTTATACCTAAAATTGAGAATTTGTAGCTTTACTTTCTTCAGAGGTGGAAAAGGGAATTGCTTTATTTTATAACTAATGATTTTGATGAACTTGGAAATGTTCTAACATATTCAGAAAAATAAAAATCTGAATTAAGACATAATTTTCCTCTTGTAATTGCATGAGCACCACAAGAGAGAAAGCATAGCACAGTGCACGCTATAAAACTGTATACAGTGGTACTCCAGTGGTTAGTGGTAACTATCTAAATAGATTCTCCCTTTTCCCCTGCTGGCTAAGCTGAAACCAAGCAACAAAACCAAAGGCAATGATACTTCATGTGCTTTTGTTTTGGATGAGTGCTTTTCTTACTTATCTCTTCCTTTTTGGTTTTTGGTTTTGTTTTGCTTTCTCACAGAACTTTATGAAATCTTCTTGTCCAGAGCTAAGGAAAGATGGAAAAGTTTCAGTGAGACAACTACTGAGAATGACATAGAAGGTGAGTTCTCCTGAATACTAGACAGCCTCCTATTAACTTTTACAAGCCCAGGAAGTCTCAGAAGTTCAGCTAAAATTGCAGCATTAGGGACACTTATTGGAAGTGCTCTTAATCATTCCTTACTTAAATGTTCGTTTTCTTATAACAAGTCAGTGAGTGAGGAGCTTAACACTATTTACTGTATCAATAAAAGATGCATTAAAATATTGCATGTGCTAGTTAATTTTCAAATGAATGTGTTTTCTTCTGAATTCCTGAAATACCAGAGCTAAGCTCTCATGAAATTTTTAGGTGAAGTATAAAAAGAAGAAATGGGTAACTATAGTATAGTAAATGCTATTGCTTAGTTCTGCTTAGATGTCTCTTTGGTATCCATTCCATAATTTGGGGAAAGAAAAAAAAAAAATTCACTTTGTTTCTGGAACTGAGAGGTGAAGAATGAAGAAACTACACATTTTGTATCCCACTTGGGATTCCTTGGTTACCCAGATGGCCTTTCCTTCCAGATCTATTAAGTAGGGAGGTTAGCATACTTACATTATAATGGAGTTTTATCACTGGTATATTGCTGTCTCCTGGGGGTATTCTTTCTGTTAAAAATAGCATCGGTGATGATATATCTTTGTTATAAATGCTAACTCCTTCTGCTGTTAACAGTTACTTTTTCTAAAATGCTGTCTTCTGTGATTCTGTCAGTACCAGCTGCTATGAAATTACTTTATTTGAGTTGGTGTCTTTTTTGGGGACAGAAAATAGCATTGTAATGCAAGAAGTACTTTTTATTTGCACTTGCCATAGTCAGTCCTGACTAACTGGCTACTCTGTAAATTATGTGTGTCTTCCTTATGCTAGCCCTGGTACTCATCTAAAGCTTGTCTGGAGATGAACTGTTTATAAGGAAATTCTGTATGTACATGACTGAAAATGTGCTTATGCTTGGAAAATGCATTTGCAATCCCCCTTGGTTTGTGGGGTGGCTGTTTCTTCTTTTGTTGTGTGGGTGTGGGCTGACTGTGGGGAAAGCTTGGTAATTTGTTTATTTTGGAAAGGTAGTGGTTCTAGATGAGAATGAAAGGGGGAAGAGCCCTTTTTTATTGTGTCAGATGTTCTGGGAAATGTAGTAATGAGGGAAAACTTAATAATAGGATTTTCATTTCTGATTGAAAAGCAAGCCAACATGCTCTGCTTATTACTAATCTTTAGTAGCGAAGTCTTGGATGAGCAGTTATTTTAGCCTCATTTAGCGTACTTGAGTAGTTCTGAGGGTTGTTCATGTTCAAATATCTTTAACCCTTTTGGAGTTCACAGAACTTAATTTCTTGTATAAATCTGGAGTTTCTTGTGCTCCATGTCATAGACTCTCAACTTCTTTGGGAATCACTAAATGGATACTGCCCTAAATGAAATATTCCCAAATTATCCAATATAATGCCTGTTCCTTTTGAAAAAGATAGGAAGGATTAAGCAGCAGTTCTTGCACTTTTTATTTAGATTGTGTATGTTCTTTCACTGTAATAATAATTGCTTTCTTTTTTTCAAAGTCCAACTCACTCCTGAAAGAAACTATTGTAATTTTAGGACATCTGGAAGGAAATGTTGCTTTTCAGGCTTCAGCGAAGCAGGTTCTGTTTAGCCAATTCATCAAATCCTGTGATCTTCTACTTTCCAGAGGTCTCTTGGCTGCTCTAAGCTCTCTGAAAGAGCCTTTCCTGCAAGTGCCACATATGTTTTTCCCCTTGCTATCACTAGTATTTGCATCATGTTACTGTGTAGAGAATAGAAGAGAGGTAACTGAAGGGCCAGCTCAATTTCCACTGGAAGTTCTTGAGTGAATGCTGCCTTTTTTCCTACCATTTGAAGAATGGGGATGCAAAACTTCTGCAGATCATAACTGTGTGATTCACTTCTGGAAACTTCAGTGAAGTTTCTCTGTATTTATAATCTGTAGTTACCTTCTGTCTAAATGGGGTATGAGAAATGAATGACTTTGGAAGCAATATGTTTGACTTTGCAGGTGAAGAAGTGCTGGCTTCTTGTGATAATGACATAATTAATCTTTTTTTTTCCCCTCTAGTGTACTGTACATAGCCTATTTCAGTACTCCTGGCTGAAATGAACCACCAAATGAGCTGATCAGGAGTTAAAATTTGAAAAGTGAGATCTCACTGTATTGTGTTTAGATCAAGGGCAGTGCTCTCACACTGTGGTCTTGAACAGACTCAGTAACTGAAGTCACAGTAGAAAGAAAGAAAAGATGGTTTTGAGGACTGGTCTGGGCAAAGTTCAAATTCCAGTGAATGCAAGGCTGGGTAGAATGGTATACAGAAGTATAATGTAACCTGCTGGTTTTAAGTCTAAAAGGTGCAGGAGTGTATGACTTGAAACAGAGGGAGTAGACAGGTAATAATTACTGATAGTTTCCCTCACTTGTTGGAGGTAATGGCATATATCTTGGAAGTATAGCACTGTAGAAGTGTACTCCAAGAATTGGAACTAGGTAACTTTTTTCCCTTAGATGCTAAAAGTCCTTATGTGCCTATATTTTTTATATATAAAATATGTGCCTATAGTTTTATTCTGAAGTCTGTAGAATTTATCCATCAGTTTTAATAAGTGTTGGTTTTGCTTGCAGATGCAGGTGCATCTATTGCTGACCGCGAAGCCAGTCTGGAGCTGATTAAGTTGGATATATCACGCACATTTCCATCCCTGTATATTTTCCAGAAGGTAAGATTTCTGTTACTTTAGTTACAACAACTTTAAACATCCGAATAGCTAAACAAGAAAAGAAGCCTAGCTGGGTAAATATGGAATAGATTCTAGAAGTTGTTAGTATAAATTAAGTATTTGTATAAATAACAAAAGTAAGATAAATTTCTATACATGCAACAGTATGTTATGAGTTTTGTTGTTTGCTTTTAGTTTGTTTTTTAATGAGAATAAAGTAGGGACACTTAATGATGGTCTGTGAGTCTTTCTCTCCTGGAAAAAAATTGCATGTGATTCCTATTAATGCGTATGGAATTACATGCAAAAATGAGAATATTATCACTGCTTCTATGGAAGTCTTGATGCATTTTAGTACACACTTTCAGGCTTTATGATTTTTGTATAGATCCAATATATGCACACACCTGTATATAATACAGTAACTTGTATTACTGTTTGTTGTAATACAGTAACTTGTATTACTAAGTATTAAAATATCCACTGTCTCTGTAAAGGAAAAAACAGCCCCAGGTGTATATCAGATATCCTCATTTTTCATTAGGTACTGATTGCCACTGAATTATTTCGTTGGATTATTATTCTGTTACTTTAACATCTCAAAAACATGCATGGTAATGATTAGAGTAAGAACTGATATTAGCCTAGATGTGAACAATGTGCTGGCTCAATTACATCTTGAAAAACTTAATACTGGCTTGCTATCTTCCTGTATTTATAAAGTGATTTTGAAAAACCTTTTAAACTTTTTTTTCCTCCTCCTCTTCCTCCCTCCCCTTATATCAGGGTGGTCCTTATCATGATCTTCTGCATAGTGTTTTAGGAGCATATACATGTTACAGACCAGATGTGGGATATGTAAGTATTTGCTGTAAGATATCTATAACATGGCAAATAAGCTCAAGAGAAGTCATGTAGTAGAGTGTAATAAATAAGTATCTGAACTTTATGCTATTAATGCTTTAAAAAAAATCAACTTTGGCACTGACCAATTTCATAGCAGTTACAATGATGGTAATTAAATGGCTGAAAATGTACCGAATGTTAAGGATGAATATACTATCTGGCTTGCATGGAAAACTTTGAATGAATGTGTTCACAAGGCATTACAGTTCTGACAGATGCAGAGTGTCTACAGGAAACAAACAAACCAACCCATCCACAAACAAATGGAAGTGAACTTCAAGTGAGCACTTAATCTGTTCATACTACTGTTGCTCCCACTGCTGTGATTTCCATAGTGATACTATCATCTTCACTACTGCACATCCTAAACACAGGAATTCCTTATTGATGTCTTGTCAAAGAATAATTGCTCAGTCTGAGTTCAGTGAAGATAAGATTGTTTTAGGCAAACATTACTGTGGGTATAAAAAAAAAAACAGCCCCAAAACCAACCAAACCCCACCCCCCAAAAAAAAACCAACCCATAAAAAAATGCCAAAAAACTCACAACCGAACCAGCTAAACCAAGCATCTTTCTGAATGTTGTCACCTTACAGAAGCAGTGAAATAACAGATGCTTTTTTTTCTTCTTTTTCTTTCTTTGTTTGTAGGGGTAGCTAGGAACACCTTTCCAAGGTCTAATCACATCTGGGCTAGAAAAGAACTTGAATTTTAAGTCTGACCCATGCAAAGCCCTCATAGCAGCCTTCCAGTATCTGAAGGAGGCCTATAGGGATGCTGGGGAGGGATTCTTCATTAGGGATTGTAGTGACAGGACAAGGGGTAACAGGTTAAAACTTAAACAGGGGAAGTTTAGATTGGATATAAGGAGGAAGTTCTTTACTGTTAGCATGGTGAGGCACTGGAATGGGTTGCCCAGGGAAGCTGTGAATGCTCCATCCCTGGTGGTGTTCAAGGCCAGCTGGACGAAGCCTTGTGTGACATGGTTTAGTGAGAAGTGTCCCTGCCCATGGCAGGGGGGTTGGAACTGGATGATCTTGAGGTCCTTTCCAACCCTAACTATTCTGTGATTCTACGATTCTATACCACGTATTTGAACATCTCAAATGAATTGGTTAGAAGGGAAAGCCCCAGTGGAGTTCAGGCATGCCTGTTACAACAGCAGCACAGGCAAGAGAAACAGAGAAATCTGAGTTTTAAATTCTAATGCAGTTCATGTGTGGCACAGCTCAGAGCTGAAAACGCCTCTGAAACATAAGCAGGAACAGGATTAAGCAGCAGCAGAGCATAGATTTTGTGGTGGAGGGAGATGAAGAGTCCTATTGGCTGAATGTGAAACTGGAAACAGAATTGCACAGGAGTGAATTTGCACTTGACATAATTGGCTCTATGGAGAGCACAAACACAAGTTCCTGTACTGGCTAAACCTCAATGTATTGGTAATCAGAAAAAAATACCTAATATCATAGCTAGCACTGTCAGTATGCCTCGGATTTGATAATCAGTTTTATATATTCTCTAGGGTTAGAGAAACTGTGAACAAAAATCAAGCAGCAAAGGAGAGGCCAACCTCATTAAAAGCAAGGTAACGCACATTCAAATACTCAACTTTTAGCACCTGTGACCTGCTCAGCAAAGGAAAGAGCTGGAAAAGTTTAACACGACTCCTTCATAGAGTATCATTTAGAATTCTTGCTTGTCCCATTCTTATCAAATTCACAGCATTTATACCCATTATGTGAAAGTATCCCAGCTAATATAAAGGTGAAAATGAAAAACAGTGTTAGTTCTTACATTGCTTGTGCAGTTTGAAAATGCATTTAATTGACAATTTGATTGGGAGGTTACTTGCTCCAAGTTATATATGTCAGAACTATTAAGTAATTTCATTATCAGTACAGAAGCCTTTCTTTGTCCCTTTGTTCCAATCTCTCATCTTGAATTGTCACTACCCAGCACTCATCTCCCTATTGCAATCTGCAGCAGCAGCAGCCAAGAGATAAGGCTTCATGCTTACCTTTAAGGATGCCAATTGTTCATGCTGTCAGTGCTCAGGTTTTATCACTGGTTCAGTGGCAGTGAAATAGGGTTTTGGGAGGAGGGAGCCTGCATTATGTGAGAACAGTTAGATGCAAGGACAGCAGTATTTTTGTGATTGTGAAGTCAGGTGCAAAGCCAGTATTTACTATCCATTTGTGTCAGCCATGACCATAGAAGGGAACCTGATGGCATGATGATAGCCAATTTGATTGCAGATTTTGTGTGCACAAAGAGCTATGAATATATTCAATGATTCTCAGATTTTACCTGCATCCCACACTTGGCCTGCAGAGTAGAAATAGTGAAATACATATTTTTCAAGCCACATTGTTCTCCGCAGGACAGCAAGCAGTCCAAGAGTTTTCATAGGCTCTCTACAGGTGTGCTTATTTGTGGTTTTTTATTTAAGTATATGTGAAACCAGGAATTTTCATCTGTATCTTATCTGACTCTTTTGGATGGAGTCAGCTCAGTGGGTGATCTCACCATTGAAGGGGTAATGCACTCAAAGGTGTGACTGTCAAGCAATGTTGAGAAATTATAGCAACTGTGCACACAAAGAAAAAAAGGTAACACACATAAATGAAAAATCCTATAACTTCTGGGAAGGAAAAGGCATAGGTACATACAAGAGGATAATTCTCAAATAGAGAATTTATTCATTCTCTTTACAGATTACTTAGATCAGAAATATGCAGTAGAAACTGCTTCCTGAAATCCAAAGTGAAGATACTGAATACTTGAAGGAAATCTCCCTAGTTTTCCAAAATCCTGGATTAAATTGAAGAACAAGAATAAACAAACAAATAACAAATCTGTTCTAGTAGGACAATAACTCCTATCTTAACTGCAAGAAGCTTATGAGATTACTATTACTACAGTTGAATTGGGAAAACTATCCCATGTTTAATGATGATATCCAAAGACAATTAAAGGTAGGAATAAACACAATAGAAATAAAGGCCTTGTACTGTGGGTGGGACCACAAAATTCCTAGCATATAAAGCATGTAACCAGTTGAGTTACATGCTGCTGCATTTAAAAAATAAAAATAAAAATAAAAGTGTCTTTATAACATATGCAGGGGGACTGTGAAATCAGGATCAATAGCCTGATCCTGACCATTGTGTCAGGTGGTAAAGCTGGATATTGCTCTGAGTTCCCAATGGGTTGAAACTTTACTAGGTTAAGATAAATAAAAGGAAATATTAGGAGAGGGTATAGGGTATTTGTAATTGATACATACAGTTTATCTAGAATTGCACACAAAAGTCAACTGGAAGGATGCATTTATCAGAAGATTCATAGAGAGCAGCATAAGGGCCAGGGGAGTGACACAGGCATGAAGTCAGTGATTGACAAGATTCAGAAGTCCACCTTCCCTGCAAGCTTTACTCTTCCCAGAGAATGAAGGAAATGAAGGAAGGAGGCTTCAGTGGATGGTGTTCCTATCTGCTGAAATATTTACTACCTTTGCTCTTCTCAACCTTACAGGTGGATTTATTCTACCCACATTTTACACACTTTACCCTTGACAGGAAAACTTCCCTGTCAAAGAGACAAAAGTGCTTGCTGAATTAGGATCCAGGTTAATTGGACTTGCTTAACCTGCAAACAAAGGCTTCCATCTGCTATGCTCAGGTCTACATACCCTAACTCAAGAACTCTGCTGGGCACACAATGTCTGTGCAAAGTGCACAAACAGTAATTCAGTTTAAGCAATATGAATAGATCAATACCAGCAAGACCAGGGATTGGGTGGGACAAAATGTGTAACACTGAGCTCTCACTTAAAAAGCATTTGGAGAAGAGTTTAAGCAAATCTTTCTTGTTAACTTCTCTACACATTATTCCCTCATAACTGGAAATTAATACTGTTCAAGATGGAGTCAGTATGTTCTAACTAGTTAGAGGACTATGGTCACATAAATCCTAAAAATCAGTGATGCAGGATATTTGCTAATTGGGCAGAGATGCTGGGCTAGATAAGACCTCAGGGTACTACTTCCATTACTGTTCTTGCAATGAGTAAGGAGAGGGGGAAGGGAAAGAGGGTGTCTTGGCAGAAAAGCATGTTCTGTTCAAACAAATTGTCATGGGTGCAAGACGAGCACAAGACTTCTTCCTGACATGACTGACTCAGAAGAGGCTCTGCAGAAAGCTTTGCCAGCATCTTAAACCCCCAAATTAAAGCCCTCATTTGATTTCCTTGACTTCCACAGCTGTTATTCTGCTGTCATTTGGCCTTCCCTGTTTTCTGCATAACACCAAGGTATCTTGCTAAAAGAAAGAATTAAGTAATTATTGCAGCTGTTTCAACAGATACCTAAAGCACTGTTCTCAGGTAACAGATTTGTTAAAATTACTGGACTAGAGTTCTTGTCTGCTACCATGTTGCAAAAAATCTTACCTGTAGCATAATAAAAAGCTTAGTAAAATCCACAGTACACACTACTAAAACAAATACTTTCTCTACCAGTCGGTAATCTGGTTGTCAAATTAACAAAATTCAAAAGAGCATCTGACACAAGCAAAACTTTAGAGCTACTCTCAGTTTAGAAAAATTTTGCCTCTCTCCTGAGACTAGGAGGTGTGTTTTCAGCTGTATTACTACAGTAGCTAGTATAAAACCTTTATGATTGACATTTCTTCTGCTCCTACTGCTTATTCTCCTGACCCGAAACCAGATCCTTATGCTATAACCACCTCTACAACAGCAATCTCTGATGTCACGGGTATAACTTCACACAGAGAAGAAGCAGCAGGAGGCTATGAATTTTCAAATACTGAATCCTGTCCTCACGCAAAAGTATTTGGCAATTTAAAAAAAAAATAAATTAGGGAAGGAGAACTAAAATAAAATAAAAGTGTCTGCAGAACTGCAGCTCAACAAAATCTGGTGCTTTTCAAGTTTAACAGCAGGAGTCAGTAACTCTGCCAGGAAGTTCATGTCTATGTGGTGAAGTAGGACTACTCCCAAGCAGAAAAGTTCTTTTGATAAACTGCCCACTGCTAATAGAAATGCACTTGGGAAATTAATTATGCCTTTTACATGGAAAAAGTATGTGCTCCTTTGCTAGGAATACTCTTTTTCTTTTGTTTTTTATTTTGCCTATGTTTTTCTGGGAATATTCACACCAGGTATTTTCTTTGACTCATAGCCTTGTCAACCATATCAAACCAGTAAGAATGGGATTGTATTATGGGTAATGTGGAAGAAGTTTTAGATGAATATACATTAAACAAGCCGTAAATAAAGCTCAAATTGGATAAATTTAGGTTTAACTGGGGGATAAAATAGGTTTAACAAAGGGGCTTACTGAAAGTTTTTCAATTTAAACAATACTTTCCACAAATGGAACAGAATAATCTCCTCCCTCTTCTGCTTAATAATAATCTGTATGAACCCAGGCTCCATCTTTATTGTTACAGCAGCTGCAACAGCAGTGTGTGAGCTGTTTCAATAGCTGGAAAGTGCATCCATATTGGTAAGTGCCTTTTATTTTGGTGAGTACAAATACTATCCTTTTTTTTATCAGAAATGAGAGAATAACTGGTATCATCACAATTTTCACTAGGGTAAAAATTTGTCAGCTACACTGGGGAGAGGGATTAACTGACAGTAGAGCTACAGATAAATATTTCCTGAACTGCACATAGTGCCATGAAAGTACATGAGGAATATTGTGCTCTGAAAAAGACAGGGAAGAAAAAACTACACCAAAGCCATTACAGCCGTTGCAATAATTTACTGATATTTGGGGCATGCAGTTCAGTTATAACAGAGTCAACTAAGTGGGAAAAGACCTCCAAAATCATCAAGTCCAAACGTTACCCCAGGACTGCCAAGTCCACCATTAAACCATGTCACTAAGGGCCTCATATACATAGCTTTTGAACGCTCCCAGGGACAGTGATTCCACCACTGCCCTGGGCATGTTCCAATGCCTGGCTACGCTTCTGATGAAGAAGGTTTTCTTTATATTCAGTCTAAACCTCCCTGGGCACAGCTTGAGGCCATTACCTCTTGCCATAGAACGGTTTCGGTTGGAAAGGGTTTTAAGATCATCCAGTTCCAACCCCCTGCCATGGGGGAACACCTTGCACTAAACCATTTCACTCAAGGCTCTGTCCCACCTGGACGTGAACGCTGCCAGGTATGGAGCATTTACCACTTCTCTGGACAACCTGTTCCAGTGCCTCACCACCCTCACAGTAAAGAACTTCTTCCTTGTTTCTAACCTAAACTTCCTTGTTTAAGTTTAAACCCATTATCCCTTGTCCTATCACTACAGTCACTCATGAAGTGTTTCTCTGTCAGAGTGCAAATAATTTCACTCTTGCGAGACCTAAGTAATCAAACCCATTAGATTGACAAGAGCTTGTGTTGGAAGCAAAGAACCTCAATGTTTTAGCATGAAGCTCCACTTGATGAAGAAACAATAAGATTGCTTTTGGTTGTCTGTAGTGACTGTCTTTGGACCTGATCTTCCATCACTGCCTTTTACAAGTTTACCAAGTTTTGGAATATGGACTGCCCTAATGCCAATGAAGACTCCCTTCATGGCTCCTCCCTCATTAGTAATAATACAGAGCTTGGGGACTTGAATTGACCTTCAGAACTGGATGAAGTTCAGTGGTTGCCAAGACACAGACAAAATCACTGAGCCACAGTATCCTTAAAAGCAGTGAATTGCTGTGGCTGAAGTCACTGATGCTCTCACGAGACACAGAAGAGTAGGCAATTGCAGCTACATCATGGAAGAAGAGTACACAAACATGCAAAGATCAACCTGCATCTGCAATTCGAAAGTAACTTGTAGGTGGTGCTATAAGCCAGAGAACAGCAATGAAAAAATAAACAGGTTACTTTGTTCAAGGGGAAATATGTTACTTCAAGGATGGGCTTTCAGAAAAAACAACGCGTTTTCTCTAATGTGCATCTCCACTGCACAAGTTCCAGAAGCCTACAGACACCTGGATTATAAAACTTTAGAGTGTAACACAAGCACAAACATAATTGTACAGGCTTTCATCAAGGCAAAGGATGATAAGTGATATAGCAAAACATTTCATGGTTGCAGAATACTACACACACTCCAACCATAAAAAATAAAATATAATAAAAAAATACATACATATAAACCAAAACTATGGAGATTAAAATTCTGAAATAAACACAGAGCCTGGAAAAAAGGAAGCTTAATGAGCTACCTTGGTAGGGGCAGCCTTTGTATCTATGATTCCTGTGATGTTTACTCTCACATTTATTTTAGGAAAAGGAAAAATGACTGAAACTAATGTTCTAAAAGGTTAACATCAAAGCTTTAAAGGAACACTATTTCAGATCCAAAACTTCTCGCACTGTGTATATACACAGGTGAGTGATTAGCAGAAGGCTTTAAACTAAAGAATATTTTTTAAAATCATTGGTGATTGTGTTCATTTTTTAATAACCAACTTAACATCCTCACCAGTAACTGTTTTCTGAGGATTAAGGTTTTCTTCCCTAAATTATGGACCCTGGCAGCAGATCAAACCAAAAGCCTGAATGAGTTACAACTTCCAGAAACCTCAACCAAGATTTTAGGAAAACCAATAGCCCCAGTTTCAAGGCCTTTCTTCTGTATTGTCCTATGCTACACTGAGTTTGTAAAGCCTGTAAAGCAAGAGGCAATGAACAAAAATACTTGTGACGACATCATCTCCTACAATAGAAAAATAGTGAAGCAGCCCTGAGGATCTGGCAGGCAAGTGAAGGATGAATTAATTTTATTGTAATTAACCAAATCTCTCGTGATAATAAACATCAGGTCAGTTAAAAACGAGGCATGTATCAGAAGCTCATTCTTGTGAAGCAAGCTAGATATTTATGCAGTTGTGCTGTCTCTGAGTTTTGGAGGTTAGGCCCTCAATGTGCACTGCAAGATGCAAACACAGTGGCTTAAACCCATCACTTTATGTATCCTAGTGCTCCTACCATTGTATCTACTGGTATAGATGTGGCAGTCACAGCAGCTGCAAAAGCTTGGAGTAGGGAGAGGAGGATGGAAATTCCAGCATAGGTAAAAGTAGAGATATGTTCAACATGGCCGTGTTTCCAACTCTGCTGTTAGCAGCTAAGCTGTAGACCGAAAGCCACATCCCATAGAAAAGAAAGGAGGACAAAGAACTCAGCAAAGGTTTTACTGAATTATACTCCATAAAAAATACAATAAAGCTACCCAGCTCTGTAAGTTGCTTCCCTGCACTCAGTCTGGGCTGCTAGAACTAATCTTTTGGTCTTTTACTGAGCTATTTGATGGAGATTCCAATAGCAGCAGAATTTTTTACCTTCTTCTCACACTTCTTTCTGTGGCATTCAACACAGCTTTACCCTCTAGGCTGAAGTGCACTAGGATGGGACTGAAATTCAATATCTACTGGAAGAATTTAAGCATGTCCCAGGCCAACATATCTCAGTTTTCTCCTCAAATACTGACCTATCTGAAAAGCACTTAATGCCTGCAGACACTTTGAACATTCATGGTTTCTTTCAATGGCCTTTCTTACTGCTCTGTGTTTACTTCCATGGTCTACTCCTTTTACCAGTGTACAGTATTGGTGCACAACCATCCACAGCACACTTGTAAAGAGAAGCATTATTCCTCCAGAGCTCCAGGGATGATACTATTAGAGGTCTGATTCCCACAGCAAGTACATTGCAAGCTTAATAAACCATGTATTTGCATCAGGGTATTACGTCCACGAGCACAGGGGAATGGACTCAATAGTCTTTCTCTATATCCCTGACCACTGTGATCCCTACAGCAAATCAGCACTGAAAAAGAACCAAAAAAACCCCAAAAACAATCAAAACCACAAAACAAACAAAAAACCCAAAACAAAACAAAAAACCACCTCAACAATCCCAGCATAGCTCCAAAATGACAGATTGGTGCTTTTTTCCTTTTAAAACAAGTCACTTCTTATTTTATGGTTACATCAGATGCACTTTCCTCACTTAGATTTAAGGAGGACAAGCTGGTTATATTTCCTCTATTTTTGCCAGCAGCTTTGTAGTTTGTGCTTGATGCCTCAGGACAGGGCTGATCTAATTCCACAAACTATGGTTGATCTGTTTTGCTTTTTATTGAGCAATAGCTCACAAAAATAATCCCTATGATCTTGACTGCAGCAATTGGGCAGGATTAGAAAGTCAAAGGTCTGACATACACAGGCATGTACCTTTGTCTTTAATTCAGTGTGCCTCCATTATCAGAGAGTAATTCAGATAATCTTCCTTTTGAATTTTAGATAAGTAACTCCTTAGACCCTTTTTTATTGGCATAACTAATGGAGTTTTATCCCCTCTACAGGAATGAAAATATACCGGCAACTACTGCTGTGAAAGTAAAGCAGTCCCCTTATGTTGGCTGTAGGGTGCCTGATCTGAAGAGCCTCTCAGAACTAGCAGCTGGCACTAGTTAGCATGTTTCTGGCAGTCTCAGACGAGCTGCCAGCGGCAGAGTGAACTGGAGACTCCCTGCTATCATGCCTCCAGGCAGGTTGTCACTTTCTACAGCAATATAAGGGCATACTGGTAGATGGAGGCAGGGTGGTTTGTGCTGCTAATGCCTCTGCTGTCTCCATTATATTCATAAACAGCTTATTTCAAGATACAGTGCTACCAATTGTCCAGAACACATTTTTATGCCTTTCCCTCTCACATATGCAAAGTTGTCCATCTCCTTAGTGAAAAACTGTATTTTAAATTTGTATTACTCTGGAATTAGGCAGCCACATGCACATGCAGAATTTTGCTCCTCTATCTGTCCCCAGTACTGTAAAAATCAGTCATTTCCCTTGGGCTTCTTTCTCTTGTTAAGTGTCTTAGTGTAGAAAACTAAAACTTCACAGACTTATACTTCTGCAGGTCCTAAAGAAACTTTTTTCTTGTAGAGTAGAAGTTTAGCTAGAACAAAAATTGTGGAGCACATACAAAGTGACTTCTGTGACAGTCAAGTGGCTCAGTCCTGTGGCTTTAATCAGTTTTTTGATCAGTTTTCATTTTTTCCCAAACTACAAATCCTATCTTCTGAGTTAGCACAGGAACTACTATGTGTTTTCTCCCAGTCACAAGGGAGACTTATTCACTCAGACTGAAAGTCTTCAGTCCAGTCCTAGTCCCTCTTTCACGAAAAACACTCCTCTTTTCTCAGCTTTTTCCCTCAGATAGGTGATATGATGCATTTACACCTCTGCCTTTTTTCCTCCATTTTTCTCGCTGCAATTCCTGCAATTCCTACAGACCTTCTCCAAACTCCAGGCCTCAGAACATCCCAGTTCTAGGGTAAAGTAACTACAATTTGCCTTAAAGAACTTCACTGCCTTGCTACAATTTCCCCATTTTAAGAGTTAAAAGTGCCTTCTTCTCTTCTTATGATTTGTATGAAAAAAATAGCTTTCTTCCCATTATCACTGGCCTCTGACAGCAGTTGCCCTATTTTATTTCATGCTTTACAGCCAGGTACCCTGTCTTAAAATTCAAAAAGAGGTGGATAGCTTTTTCAGCAGTTAATGCCTGGGAAAGTACCAAGTATATAACAAGTAACTCTGTTCCATCTGTGTCACTGTCTTTTACTCTTCAGTGTGGGAGTGCTATGCAGTGTCAGAGCTCTCCATTCAGCACAATGCTAGATTTGCTGGCCTTGGAATTGATTCTATTAATTTTATTTATTCTGGAAGTAAGGAATAGGATACTTTAAACTTATAAAAAAATATCCCTTTTCTTTGTGCTGTTGTTGTTAAAATGAGTGGTCTGTTCCAGACAATGTATCTTTTCCTAGCTTACTGACTAGCAGTGTGGAAGGACCTGTCCTCTGCTTTACAGTATGTCTTCATCTGGCTCTGTAGATGTTTAGGATTCAGAGACTGCTGGGGAGGTGTCTAATTCAATTTAATGGGAGTGTGTGCTTATTTATTTTTCTATTAAATTATTTAAATAATTATGAATGTATCAGAGCACTAAAGAAAATAATCCCTCTTTCTAGCAAAAGATAGCAGAAATAATTCAAACACCAGTGAGGAAGAGAGAAGACCACAAAATATGCCTCAAATTTTGCTAATAGCTGTCATGACAATCAGTTTTTTGATCTCCTATGCTGCCACATCACACCCATGCAAAAAAATAATACCCTGGAGACCTATATATTCTTAGTATTTGACTGGACTTGCTTCCAACAAAACTAACCACCATCCACATTGTGGTTATTTACCACAACAGTTTTGAGGACATGTTCGTGCAGATGGTAAAAAATAAGTCCAAACATTGCCTTTCACCAGACTATGCAGAGAGAATGACAGTTTTTTCCATATTTCGCATCTACTTATCCATTAGAAATCTTGTCCTTTATTGAAAAATAAATAAAACCCCTTGTATTTGAGACAAAATTTGAACATGTGAAGTAATTACATTGTACAGGGTCAGAAAGCATGTAAAGAGAAAACAAGATAGTTCTTTAAAACTCAGGTTTTCTTCAGAGAGTTCTTGGAATAAAAACAATAAAAAATGTCTGGTTTGTTTTTAAAATAATCCAAGAACATGTATAATATACTTCCATTGGTTTACCCATCTGCACTGGGGAGGAATTACCAGCTGCAGTAACTGTATATAAAGGAAGGATGTCCATATCTACACTGCCATTAGCATCTGAACTCACAGCAATGAGCATACCATTTCTTCAGCACTGAACACAGTAACAGAAACATCATCTCAGCAGAAAGTATGTTTGATAAATGTAGCTGGTGCATACTGTGAACTGTGATTGCACTGGGCTTTCTGGCTTCATCCTATAAACTTGGATTTAAGGTACACACCTGTCAGACTACAAATGATCTGACTTAGATTCTATTTACAGGCAAGCACCAGCCTATGCAAACATTATCTTCCCAAGTACGTAATTTATATGATTGTTCTGGATATAACACTGATATATAGTCTTTAAATGAAAGGCAGCAGTGAAGGAGACAACATCCACTGCAGGATAACAGAGATTTATATACTCCAGCCAGCCCCAGATCTATTTGCCTAAAACATCAGGGGTAAAATTTGGAACTCTGAAGTCACAGCAGTTACACCTAGGACCAATCCAACCTTTAGCCACTGGTTAGGATAGGTATTCATAAAAAAACAAATAGCAAAAATATGTATTAAAAAAAACCCCAACGAAACCAAACCAAACAAATAAAAAAACCTTGGGAGCAATTTTGTTTTCTTCCATCATCTGCAAATTTTCAGGTTGCTTTGCCTGCTGTTGTGTGAAGTCTATATATTTCCTGAACTTGCTTTGTTTCTCTGGGAGTGAATACACTGATTTGTTGTAGTTTCCTTCTATTTATTCACTTAGGAGAAGGTTTTTCAAAATGGCTGAGGAGTCAGATCCCTTTGACTCTCAATGGGATTTGTTTTCCAAAATACTCTAGATGCTTTTGAAAACTCTAAAGCCCCAGTCCTACAAGAAGTCTGCTTTGTGCTCTATTGTGTTTTTATTTCACAACTGCTCTACTGAACTGGCTTACAGGCATGCATATTTTCTGATCAGCACATTTTAAGGAACTCTGGAGAATACGCATAAAATACTTTGTCTTCCGTGAGGTAATCATAAGCACTCACAACAGAATGTTTATGCATCTTATGCTGCCCCAGCTCATACGTAGGTACATTAGAATTCAGCAAAGTGACTCTAAAGGATCAGCAGAAGCCAAGAGTGCATGGGAGAAATGTTTCATTGGATAGTTTTAAATCCCCACTCATAAATCAGAAGGAACTGTGAACTGTTTGGAAGAGAGTATTAGCCACATTCAATTTACTCCCTGACACACAGCGGGGCAGCATTTCAGATCAAATTTACCCTACTGAACACACTGAGCTCCTCAGCTTTGCTGAGCATTTCAGAGTAGTAATACAGAGGAGGCAGGTGAGGTGAATCATAAAAGATCAGAAAAGGCCAAATCATCGTACTTACCTCTCAGCTTTCCTACATTACAGTGCTTACCAAGTAAAGCTGCTGCATCAGTTCACAAGGCAAAATGGTGACCAGGTGTGGTGGGGATGAAAACCTGAAAGACCTCAAGTGGGATCATCCACACAGTGTGCCCAGTGTAGAATATGAAGAAGCCTTCATTCCTTTGTGTCTCAAGTTTAAAAATTAAATTGATTAACAGAGTTCCGCCCAGACTCACTGAACTCAGTGAGACTGGCATACTCAGGCTCATGACTAAATCTTTAAGAATTAAAATTCTGCCCCTCGTCCCCTTGAGACATAACTGGTTTTCTTCAACAAAGCATCACCCTCCAGCATAGTCTGTATATTTGTGAATGTCTGGAAGTCACTTATTAGAAAAACATCAAATGAACTATCCAAATTATTAATTTAACTCAAAGGGTTAAAATTAAAAGTGTGTTACATAAATACACCTGCTGAAGCAACAGTCATTCAAGCCTAGAAAATTGCAACTCAGCAAGCTACTCAGCTATTGCAAACAACTCCCATTGACTATCTCCCATAACATTTTAGGCAATAAACAATATGCAAACTTAAAGTTAGCTTTTAAGAGTAAATATTTAAGACTTTTTTTATTCAAGAATTATTATGCCCTATGTCAGTTAAAATGGTACTTAGGGTAGATGAAAGAAGCAAAGATGACAAAAGCTTGCAGGTAAACAAATATTCCAATGCCTTAACCTGAGGAGACTATAACTGCAAAGTGAATCACCACAAATACGCACTGAATACCTACATCATTATCTACCTTTTGGAGTGATAAAATGGATGATCAAATTAGTAACTTTCTCTTTGCCTAAATTTTCTGTAGCCTAGACAGAACTAATTCAGCACCTCTGAGAGTCTGGGAAAGAAATTAATCTGGCAGCATCAAAAATAATACAAAACCCAAAAAAGGCAACTTCAGTTGAGAAGCTTGTTAAAAATTAAATCTCTACTTATGTAGGGTCACAGTTTATATTTTGCCTTTTACAGCTCATATGAACTCAACTTCATTTTTCTTTTTTTCCCATTTTTCTCCCAATTTCTGGTAGAGGTTTGACATTACACTCTGTTTCTGATTTTCTAACTTAAAATAAATCTATAGAAATTAGTAACAATAAACCTAAGGAAATTATCAGCAAGCAAACCCAACAAGTAATCGACTGCAGTTGAACACGGAGTCCCCCACCCCTGGTCAGCTGGCCATGATCAAAGACAGAACAGATCAATTGTAAGGTCATTAAAGACCAGGGAAACACGATGGGTATTGATATAAGAGAAAACAAGCTTAGAGGAGTCTAATTGGTAATACAGTCATTTTAATGGAAGAACTATTCAAGTGGGACAAGGCCTACTATATGCCTTCAGTCATCTATAAGAGACAGAGGTCTCTTACTATTAGTGCACATGCCCGATTAACTACTTACTCAGCCGTTCATCTGCAAATGACCTGAACTTTGTAATTGATCTCAGTGGGACCACCAGGGTTTCCCCAGTTGTTGGCAACTATTGAATGTTTCATTATGGCATTCAGCTGTCACCCACATGCAAAATAAACCCATCTTATACTACAAAATGCTTTGTGATACTTCCTTTAAATTGTATTCATGTGAAGAGACATTTTGTGAAGCAGAATTCTTAGAAATAATAAAAATTACATAAGCAATTGGAGTGAATTAATTTTACCTGATTCAACTGGTAGCCAATATAATTACAAAACCAGCTCTACTTGCTACAGAATTCTCTATCAATCTACTTCCATCTTGTAAGAGCAGTAAAGAAAGAAAAGCATTTGAAGGCACTTCATTATCTTCCTGATTACAGATGAGTGCACGAGCCAAGTATGGCTCTCTCTATATACTAGCATCAGTGACTAGTGTGCCAATAAAAGGAAAAAAATATAACAGAAGTTGCAGTTACTTCTTCCATAGAAATAACAGTTTTGCAGCTATAGATAGTTTCACTATTAAAAGTCAAAAAAATATGAAACTGGGGTAGATCCAAGAATCTACCACAGCATACTTAAAGTAATGCTAGGAGCCTGACATCATAGCCAACATCTAAGATTTGAATTTCAGCATTATAGACTACTTTGATTTAAATTGTATCTCCAATGTCACTCTCAATACAGTTATGATATGGAAATGAAGATTTGTGTCACAGATTTACTTATTATGGTACAGAAAACACCTCATGATCCTGTCTTCCAAAACACAATTGCAAATTTAATCACTGCTCTGAAATCATCTTCAATTAGGTACTTGCAAGTTCTTGTGTGTTCTGAAAATATTAAGGTAATAAAATAAACTCATTATCACAGTTTCAGGAAGGCTGCGATGGAAAAATAAATCCTATTATGAACATCTGGCTGTAGCAGGTATAATGAAGTCAATAGAGAGTGGCCTACGGATTGAAACAGGCCAAAGAATAAATAGCAGCAGACTGGTTCACATTTTCCCTGCCCTTCATCTACATGACCATAAATCTTTCTCGAAGCAGAAATTACACCTACCTATTACCCTAAAACAAGGATGGATCACTGAATGTGCTGAAAGGTCAACAGCAATTTATCTACATAACCATCTGGTATAAGACTGACAGATCTTATCAGCCTGTTCTCTTAATGATAAAACATGATAGATATCATTATTTTGATGGGTACTAGTCCCTTTTTTCCCCTATGCCAGGAGTAGCTTTTGTCAAAACACAAGAAATAATGCAAAGTTGCTAAGAGAGATTTTAAGAAAAGCACACAGATTTAATTACTTATCCATGTGAGAAAGGAAAACTCTGCCTTGAGAAAATCATCAACCAACCAATTTTCATTTTGAAAATGAACAGATATTATTCAAGCCCAAAACATAAAAGAGCATACAGGTAGGAATCAGGTCGGATTTCAGTGTTGATTTTCAATGTTCTTCTGATGCTGCAATAATAGCTAGCAAAAAAATGTCCTGTGCCAACAGACATACAACATTTCATCACAATTCATTTGTTTATTTTCCTAATACACTTTTGTTTTCTGACCTCTCTTTTCATAAGCAACATGATTTACAGCAGATTCAGGGCCTGATTACACAGGACATTAATGCAAAAGGAGATGGGGTGAATTTATTGCTCACTAGCTGCTTGACAAACTGAGTCTTGATGTGGGTATAAATTTTAGCTGCTAAGCTCTAGCCAGTCTTTGCTGAAACACGTATAAACACCAGTATTTGGATAATTCAAAATTCATTCAAAGGTGTGTACAAAGAGTTTTCCCTGATATGAAGCATCATTATGAAAAATTTCAGACCAAATGTCTTATTTGAGCTATAAACTTCTAAACAGGTACTGTTGTAACAGAAATTGGTGCTTGTTCTGAGTTTGGTCCAGCCACAAAACACAGAGTATCACTGGGTTTGCAACACATCCAGTAATAACAGGAAGTATCAAGGATCACTGTGGAATTTTGTACTTATTTTAAAGCTCTTTAAATCAGTAAGTTACACATGCGATTTTCCAGCTTGGCCACAGAAAGGCAGCAGTTTATTGTTCAGAGGTAAATAATGCTTATTAACATCTTTTCATCTTTCTTCCTTGTAGTGTGCAATTTGCTGTTAATACGTTTATTATAATGTATTTCCGTATTTTTGAGCTGGTGTTTTACTCCTGAGACCCTGTAGAGGGCAATAGGAAACACAAACACGGCCTTCTCCCCAGCCTTACATTTCTGAGACTTGTCACGGGACAGAGCTAACGAGGATGTACCAAAATCCAGCAGATACACCCAGTTATCACTTCTTATAACTTCTGCAGAATACATAAAGTAAAACAACCTCAGTTCTCCTGCAATCAGAAAACCTCCCACATATAGCAGGGTCTGTGATCCTTTTCCTCAACCTGAAATTTCTTCCTATTTTATTGCAAACGTGGAATCTGTCTATGCTACAATTCTGCCTTAAAAAAAAAGTTATTTTTCAACGACACATAGGTTCTGCAAGTCTCACTATTAATACTCAGTGCAGTAATACTGAAGCAACATTTCCCCTCCTAATATGATTATTTTCCTTTTAATCTTTAGTGTTTTCTCCTGTTGCAGGGGTTTCACTAACTTAGGAGTATGTTTCAACGGTGCTTGTTTCACTTATTCTATTTTTTTGTTTTGTTTTTGTTTTTTAAATGAAAACACAGAAGACTTATGTATAGAAGAGCCATATGCAACAGACAAAACAAATTAACTGGGGAAAAACACACTAAAATTTCCAAAGGCTCTGTGCTGAAGAGTTAGACAGTGAAAAATCTGCAAGTTGTTAGCATGGCTGATTTCAAGTTCTCAAATCAAGTATCAAAGGTTATTGCTCCCTTTGAAACAACACAAATAGTGGGATCAACAACATGTTGTTTCCTACAGGTAATTGTCTAACCACCACTACTATCCTTATTCACAGCAGCAGCAGCTCCATCTGTTTCTGTGAAAACTCCACAGGAAGGGACAGCCAGTGCATGACTAAGTCCATGCTGCCTGTACAATTGGCTGATGCCAAAGAGAACAGACAACCTAAAATCTGCCAGTATTGCCATCTGTCAGAGAACCCACTGGGTTCTCTCCTTTATTAAACCACCAGCTCCCATGGCATTTACAGCAATTTTGTCTTTAATTCAGCTCAGTATGATTAATGGGTTCATATCACAGAATTACAGACCTGTTAGGGCTGGAAGGGACCTCTACAAATCTTCTACTCAAACCCCCTACCAAACCAGGGCCACCTAAAGCAGGTTACACAGGAACATGTCCATGTGGGTTTTAAATGTCTCCAGAGAGGGAGACTCTTAAACCCTTCTGGGCAGCCTATTCCAGTGCTCTGTCACCCTCAGAACAGCTGAAACAGTAGAAGCTCCCAACAGTCTTGAGCTCATTTCTATTCAAGAGCATATAGAAATGTGAAGCATGATGGGAGGGGTGCGTCTTTATAATATGTTCATATTGGATTAATCAAAAGGTATGCCTGTATGCCTCTTGTGTTGAGTTAAGGGGTTTTCGGGGTGGTGGTGGTTGGTTGGGTTTTTTTGTTTTTTTCCAGAAGAGTGTCTAATAGGATTAATTTCAAGACTGTGGATGTGAGTTACCATGTTTTTTTCCAAGCAAGGAAGAAAAGGCCATGGTACAAGGCATTATGGGGCTCCCTGCCAGCCAGTTCTGCTTCATGCTTTTTTTCCAATTAGTCTTGCAATGTCTGCTCCAAAAAAAAGAAGTTACCAAGAGCTGGTTCATTTAGCATAATTTCTGTATCTTGTTTTCCCTATGAAAACAATCACTTGTTTACGCTCTAGAGCTGGTAATTCAGAGACAAGAAATGAAAAGTAGGAGAGACACACAAAAATACATCTGCACCACCTCCATTCTTGTTACAAAAGATTGTCCTCATTAAGAACATCCACCTGCGTTGCTAGCGAGGAGTGGCCCAGCCCTGAGCCCACGCGCACAGGCAGTGAACTGTGCTGTAAACAGTAGGCCACACCATGTTTAAGCTAAAGGAGATGTGTGTTTGCAGATACTTCTCAGCAACTTCCCTCTGTTTGACCATAGGCTGTGAGTCCACTGCAGACTGCATTTGGAATCAGCTATCTAACTCCCTCTCAGCCTCCCTAATGTTACCTAGCCTTTTTACCATCTCCTGCAGCTCAGCCACCTGCTGCAAATATGCAAATTGTAATTAGAAGGAAGTGTTAGACCAGCCACATAAGCACTAATGTTGCAAACACACTGCAGGTTGGTTTACACAACAACATTTTGACAGCATAATTATTTACGTGAGTTAAAAATAAGGAAAAGAGCACAACTCCAGCATCTTACCTGTGATGGGCAGATTTGATAAAAGCTGTTGGCCTTGTTGAGGTCACAGTGAATCTGGCATTTTTTTCTGAAGCAGAACAAGAGTTGCACAGGGACTGCACTGTTGGCTGTCAGTGGATAATAAGCTGTGAAGGCAAGAAAGTATAGCTAAAGAGCAATGATCAACAATTGGAAGCAGTACAATTATCACACATGGATCCACAGGAGGATGAAGTCCTGATTTTTTTACCTTCATAATTTTCACTAGAAGAGAAACTCCTACTGAATTCACTAGGCTATTGAGGATCTGCCACTGGGCAGGGTCTACCTAAAGTTAACAGCAGCTGGGATGGCCCATGATCATTAGGAACTTGGTTCAGGTGCTGCTGAATTTCCCAAATGCAGCCTACTCACAAGCCTTCCTATAGTTGTGAGTACATACAAAAAGTCAGTAACAAACTGGTTTATTACTTAGAAACACATAGGATAAGAAGTGACTCAGCAGATATCAATCCTCCACTTTTAATTATTGCTATCAAGCTAACGTTTACCTCACACTACTTAGAGAAGTCAGCTTTTTCTGGAAGATTCTGTACAGTGAAGACACTGAATTCTTTTTCCAAACTGAAGAGACTGAATCTGTGTTCTAAATGGTGTAAAAAATGCATTGAAATTTCATGAACAGTACAATTTGTACTTCTATGACAAGAAATGTGTAGCATGAATAATGACTGGTATTAAGTAGTTCTGGTCCATCTACTACACTTTCCTCAAGAACAACTTCAATTTCCATCCTCATTGAGATTAAAAAAAAAAAAAAAAGAGAGACTGAATTAGAAGCATGTGTCTTCTCTAATTCAGTTTTCTTTAAAACAGTACAGTGGAGTTAAAAATGTCTTGGACAAAGGGCAAGGAATTATGTATAGCTAGAGCAAAGTCAGCAGTATTGTAGTATAAAACCACACACTTGAGCTTTAAAATAGAAACTGCATGCCTGGATATTAGCAAGGAACCACTTACAGCCCTTTTCATTCTCTGTGTAATGGACTGTATCAGGAAAAAAAAACCCTAAAAAATAAACAGACAAACAAACCAAACCAAACCCACAAAACAATCTATATGTATTCCAAATTGTTACCTAAACACAGAAAGTCATTTCAGCAGTGAAATTCCATAAGAAGTCAAAAACTTCCTAAGCTTCCAAAACTGAGTAAGGAGTATATTTGCCTCTGTGTTAGTCTAAGTTCCACTGAATCTTAAACCTGCAACACAGTGTTATTTGACAAAATGCTGCCCAGAAAAAAAGTATCCAAACCTTCACTGTGTATGCATTTCAGCAGTCACTTCTACATTACAGAGCATGTTTTCTTTCCATGTAGTATCTTGTCTCCTGCTTCTTATTGTTTAAGCTCCAGCCATTACCTGCTAAGTTTCTGCAGTGTTAAATTAGGCTATTTCCTGTTTTATGTGAAGGTATTTAATGGTATAAGCATGCTGATCACTAGTCAAAGCTACTTACTAATTGGGCTTTGCACAACTAATTGGCATTTGCACACATGGGATGAAAAATCCTTTTAAAGGCCCAAATACTAGCATTTCAACCTTCATTTCATTGTTTTCTTTCCATTGTGAAGACTGTGCCTTCCTCAGCCTTGGTGCATCCCTGGAGTGCAGGGTCTATTTCATGTTTAGTGTGCGGTTTGATGTTTATGTCCTTTCAAACACCATTCACACCTACAGGAACAACAGCATTCAATATTGAAGTGCAAACAAATGGATCATGTCATTAAACATGGATCCAGCTGTTGATAAGCTCACAGGCAGAGTGTAACTGTCTACTAAGGGTAGCCAATTATGCACAAAATGACCACACAAGTTCTTTTCTTTTTGCTACAGAAATGAGTCTTCAACATCAGTCACTCAAAATCCAATCTGTTTCACATCAGCACCATCTATATATCTACAGCAAACTACAGCAACTTCCACCATACAGCAAACCATCAGCACTGTTCACACTCAACTTTCCACATCTAGCTTTTTCACAGCCCTGCTGGTCCTACCACAGGTTACTCCTGTATGCACATAAACCTCAGCCTCAGGCTTTGCATAGAATGAAAACAGATCATGAGGTGGCATACAGGACAGTGACTGGGATGAAAGGGCTGTGTAATGCATGGTGGGGAGGAGTAAATTGTGTGGCATCAAACACTGTTGCCATGGGGGAGATAATGGATGTGGATGTTCACACTCAGAAACATGTTTTACTCATTTTGCCTGGTCTCTTAAGGAAAAAGAAAAAAGCAAATTTCCAAACTGAAGAGTACATTAACTAAATATATTCCTGTAAATATTAGTGAAATTGGAGACATCAACTATATAAAATAATTTTTTTTTTAATCAACATCAGACAATGCAGAATTCACAATTATTTTGTCACCAGTAGCTCACAAGAAAAAAGCACCTCTTTAACCTGCAGAATTTTATCAGGACTTCTGACCTTTAAAGAAATGAGTGCCCCACCTCAGTAGTTAGTTAAAACCCCAGCATGTCACCCTGTGACAGCTGCTAAGAGCAAATAAAAGCAGTGGAACAGCTCCTTGCGCCTTCCAGGCCACAAGGTCAGCCTAGCTTGCAGTACTGACCAGAAGGTCCTCCTGAGGGGAATGGCCACAGGTGTTGGCAGGGCACACAAGCACGGTAGTGCAAAGTCCCTTCCTTCTTGTTTGCTGGTGTTTGACTGTCACCTCTCACCACAATCCAGAGAAAGAAACCACTGTCCAGCACCTGCAAACACCAGTACTGCCAACAAGGACCCTGCCAGCCAGTATCTGAAGGGGGCCTATAGGGATGCTGGGGAGGGACTCTTCATTAGGGACTGTAGTGACAGGACAAGGGCTAATGGGTTAAAGCTTAAACAGGGGAGGTTTAGATTGGATATAAGGAAGAAATTCTTTACTGTGAGGGTGGTGAGGC